>CM076139.1:6600000-6892706 GCA_038025085.1 Tetragonia tetragonoides
CTTTAATTTTGGCGGTAACGATCCTTTGAACTTGGTTAACAGCTCGGATAAATTCTCGACAAGATCAACCACTTTCAAATAAAAACTCACGGGTGCGTGAAACATCACCGACATGTATAGGAGTCATGACCATCTACCGAACAAACAAAACACCACAATTAAATCACTAATTGGTAAAGAGTCTATACCCCAAGGAAATCAACAATGTAACTAAGTCCATAGAAGACTAACAAATGCATAAGTTAGGTAAGCTACTAGAAATTGCAATAGTTTATAACTCGATTTCGTTTTCCTACAAGAACAGAATGTTGATATGAAAGAATTAGTTTTCTTTCATGGTATGGAAAATATTGATTTTTATGGGATGGGAGGATTGATTATAGATTTAATTGTGGGATGGGATGGGATGATTGTTTTTGAGATATTGTGAAGTTCGTTTCTGAGAGGGAGGAAGAATAAGAGGGGAGAAAGGAAGAGTGCTTTTTTTAGTACAGCTGTCAAATAGTTCGTATCGTATCGTGTTTGGTTTCGTGTAGAAAAGGTAAACGGGTCGGTCAGGTTGGGTTCAGGTCGGGTCAGTTTCGGTCGGGTCATTTACAGGTTGGGTTGTTTCGGGTTTGGATTGGAAAATACTTGTTCATGACCCAGAGCGTTCGGGTTCGGGTCGACCCAATGGGTTGTGCATTTATTTTTTAATTAGGTTATAATTGCATAATTCAATTTTCAACTTTATAATAAAAAAGTTGCACACTATAATGTTATTAGACATAATATATATGGTTTTAATCTACTTGAAAACTATTTCGTAAAGTTTTTACAAGTTATTATGTTTTTACTAATGCATACGAAGTATCAGACCGTTAATTAGGTAACAATTAGTTAAGATCGTTCCACAAGGATTAGAAAAACCCTTATTAAATAGAAATTTGAAACTACATATGTTAAAATTGGTTGATATGTAAGAAATTTTGATATGATTAAGCTTTTTGTCATTCACTTTTCTCATGCTGATATGTCTTGTTTTGAAATCCCCAACCCAACAGGTCGACCCAGAGCGGGTTCGGGTTTGACCCAATAAATGTCGATTTTTCGGGTTCAGTAAGTATCGGGTTTCGGGTTGCAGTTCTTTGTTCAAGTCCCAAACTTTTCGAGTCGGTATGGGTCGGGTTCTCGGGTCGGGTCAAATTTTGCCAGCTCTTCGTGTATATCTCAAAATACACAAATTTAATATGAAATTAATAATAATTAAATTCTGAGACAAATTAATTTAATCGTATCAGATTCGATCCATTCGTGTTCGTGTTTATCTCACAAATATGACCACAATGCTTCTTTGGCAAAACCCTTCTCCAATGCTTCTTTTATTTTAATCGGTTAATTAGGGCTAAGTTGGGCCGATCAACTTTAAGCCCAATAAAACGGTTTTTTTTTTTTTTTTTTTTTTTTTTTGATATCTTGCATAGTATTGGCTGCATTATTTGTAATGATACTTTCATTAACATTAGAATGCCGATTTATCAAAAAAAAAAAAAAAAACTACCACCACGTCAGCCTTGCATCGAAACTGGGCCCAAATAACTAATAAAACATTAGCAATGGATTTGCAGTATTATTTCTTTTAACTCACGGTGTTTTTACGCTAAGGAGTTTAATTAAAATAATATTAAAAAAAACAAATGGAATTTCAAGCAGATAAAAAAAGAGCTAACTCCGGCAACATGATACATTTTGTGCAACACGATGTAAAATTAAGATTATTTGTTGCAATTTCAAAAGTGAAGTTCATTTTATGTGATTCACTTAAAATTGTGATTATTGTCAACCAATTACCCTTAAAAATAAAAATAAAAAACTTTAGCCGCTCAATTAACAACAATGTAAAAGGGAAGACGATTTGAAATCCCTTTTCCATACCACAAACATATATAAATGCAAAAAGATAGGGTGTTACTAAATACCGCCCCTAAATTACCACCTACCGCCTCCCCAAATTCCAATTTTGCCCTTTTATAAATTTTGCACTCATCCTCTCCCTCTCTAACTCTCACACCAATTCTCCCTCTCTAACACCCACTCTACCACCCACTCTCATAGCCAACCTTCATCAACATCGGATGTCTGCCGGCGACGAGAAAGTGCCGTCGACGGTGGCGGAGGTAAAAAAAAATTTTGCGCATTTTTTTGCACGGTCGTCTGCCGATCTCGACTCACCCTTGGGTGAGTCGTCTGCGACCGACGACCGACCCAAGGGTGAGTCGTCTGTCGTTGTCGACTCCCCAAGGGTGAGTCGTCTACTGCAGGCGACTCACCCTTGGGCGAGTCGAGATCGACAGACGACTCACTCTTAGGTGGGTCGTCGGTCGCAGACGACTCACCCTTGGGTAAGTCGAGATCGGCAGACGACCGACACCAAAAAAAAATGAGTGTGAGTTCAGAGATATGTAATACGTAAAAAAATATATATTTTAGTTAATCACTTACATAATCGTTGTTGGATCGTGGAGGAATCACAGGTGCTGCAACGTCACGTATCAGCCGAGGGTGGGAGTGAAGGTAGTACCATGCGAGGTAGTCATCCGTACATGCTGTGGGATCTGACGTGGGATCCCCGACAACCATCCGCTCCCGATGAGGTCGGAAGCAGGGAAAGTACTCGTATATCCATGCCTGGAGGAGAGTTAGGCATCCGCAGATGCCCTGAGAATCCCCGCGACTAGCTATACCGAGCTGACGATATAGGAAGGCGAGGGCAGCAGATCCCCAAGAGAAGTCATGCACCGTTTCGAAACCGTTGTCCGTCACCTCCATCACGCAGGAGGGTCTAATACGGTTACCACTCTTGTTGACAAACAAGGTGGATCCAATAAGTAACCACATCCAAGCTGTCGCCTAGATGTCCTCCACTTGCTCACGGCAAAGCTCAAAAACCGACTCCGTGAGGACCGCACCGCCCTGCCAGTGGCTACACATCAGTTCATCTCGGGTGACCCCGAGAACCTCCATGGCCGCCATCTGCAGCTGCCCATCCCGTCCCTCATTGGAAACGAGCTGTCTGTCTACAGGAATCCGAAGAATATGCCATACATCGTGCAACATGATCGTCATCTCTCCGAACGGCATGTGGAACGAGTTCGTATCCGGCTGCCACCTTTCCACGAATGCAGATATCAGGGGGAAGTCAATATGTCTGAACATAATGTCTGCCAGGTGTGATAACCCAGTCCCCTCGATCTGGGCCCTCATCTCGGCCGACATCTCCGCTCGCCACTGACTCAGCCGCTGACAGACATTGAATCGGTTCTGACACTTCAAGAGACCCCTCGTCTCTCCATTCCACATACGAGACGCTACGTGGCCCAGGAAGCTCGGTATGACGCTATCATCCGCCGGCCCACCGGGCACAGGCTCTGTAACAAGCCACGTAGTGTCGTCCTCCGCTCTAGATCATTTGCTAGTACTGGACGACCCAGTACTAACAAACCTACCGCCTCTGCCCTTCACCACGCGCCAATCTGAGGATGATTCGACTCCAATCTGATCATCGTCCATGGACTGATCCTCGGAGTAGAACTCGCTACTTGCGTAATCGTCTTGCTCAGCAGTCATCTCCCTCATCCGAACTGCCTCTCTCTGTCTCCGTACAGAGGCATCAATCCCGCGCGTCCTCGTGTGACGCGGTCCTGAACCAGCTAGTTCACTAAATAACCTCGGCACCGATTTACCGGCTCCTCCCATCTATCATTTCACATTTTTAACTAATTAAACAATAATCAATAATAATAATAATAACGATAAATAATAATAATAATAATAATAATAATAACAACAATAAATAATAATAATAATAATAATAATAATAACAATAATAATAATAATAATAATAACAATAAATAATAATAATAATTATAATAATAATAATAATAATAATAATAATAATAATAAATAATAATTTTATTTTTTTTTGTCGGTCGTCTGCGACCGGCGACTCACCCTTGTGTGAGTCGTCGGCCGATCTCGACTCACCCTTGGGTGAGTCGTCTGCGACCGGCGACTCACCTTTGGGTGAGTCGTCGGCCGATCTCGACTCACCAAGGGTGAGTCGTCTGCGACCGGCGACTCACCCTTGGGCGAGTCGAGATCGGCAGACGATCGTCAAAAAAAAGAAAAAAATTCAACACAACTTCAATTCATAAGTTCGCGATTCAATTCAAGGCAAAAAAAATTCAATTCAAGGCAAAAAAAATTCAATTCAAAAAAAAAAAAACAAAAATTTTGAAAAGTTACCCCCCGCGATGCCGTCGGTCGCCGCCTCCCTCGCCGTCGAAGCCTCCGCCGCTGCCGCTAGCCCCTGACATTCCGTTGTTGTTGTTGGTGGTGGTGGTGGTGGTGGTGGTGGTGCCGTGAGTGGTTGCCGGTGTGATGGTGTGGTGGTGAGGATGAGTGAGAGTGAGTGAGGAATGATGAGTGAGAGTGAGGAAGAGAGGAAAGATGAGTGAGTGAGAGTGAGTGAGGGTAATATTTGAATTTGAGGGGGTGGTAGGTGGTAAAAAGGGACGGTATTTAGCAATTCACAAAAGGTATTAGCGGCTACGGCTACGGCTACGGCTACTAAACAAACAAAATACACCAAAAAGCTATATTTGATATTATTTCACAAGGTCAACGCTTAGGCATTACCTTCCATGTCGATAATCTTGTGTGTTGGGCCCTACTTATGGTACAGGTGTGCTTATCACGTGGCCCACATTGAACCACCCCAATATTCCTTATTCCCTTGCTTGCCGTCCTTTTCACCAGAGTACCTCAAATGTCGACGTGTGTCCTCTCTCCGGGGATACATCACAGACAACAGTATCAGAAATTCACAATCACAAAGCTCTTAATTTCCCTTTGGCCCACCAAAAGAAAAAAGAATAAAGTTTATCAATCCAGTGGACCAGGCCCATGTTAGCCCACCCCTCAGTTCATGTAAAACTATCCTTTTTTTTTTTCCTTTTCTTATAAACATAATTATTTACTACTCTCTCCGCCTAGGGGGAGCACAAGCGGTTAATCACTAAATATTACACTACTCGAAAATGAAAGTGGAATGGTCTAGATCCACCTGTTTTTAATATTGGGATTTTGAATTATACTTGGTTGCTGATGGTTCTAATTTTAAGAATTAGAATTGGAGTTAGATAATTAGGTACCCATTTTTTCACATATTAATAGGTAAAGTGTGTGAATACAGAACGAAAGAAGTATTGAGTATTCTTGAAACCTGGGCGTCATCCAAATCATGAGAGCCCTTGTAGGCTTGTATGGGCTGTATCGTCACTTAGTGAAATGACACGACCTGTTTACCTGTTCTACCATCACCCCAAGGACTCCAACGGTTAACTGTATGATGCACCGAGTTAATTTGCGTTTAGGTATTGTAATAGGTATTGTAAATGAAGATTTAGAAGGTCACTTATTTGTTTAGCCAAGTGTTGATACCTCAGCAACCTCTAAACTTTTCTTTTGTTTTGTTTTGTTTTGGAGTGAAGCAACATCTTAACCTTAATATTATTAGTAATAATAATATATATTTATTGAACTCTTTAATATTAGTGATTTGTGATTAGCAACATGAAATGCCCTCAAAAAAGGAGTAATATTGTATGATAATTGATACTCGTATGAAATATACCCGTACGGTATGATATTGTCGTTGTTTATAACTTTTAATTTATTTCTATTGGGCCCGGAGTGGGCTCACATTTTACCTACCAAAAGCCCAATCAAGATAAAGATTAAGTGCTATCCTATTCTGATTTTTGGCTCGCGTTTAGTCGTAGCCATACACGTAAAAATGAATGACACGTGTATGGCTCTCTATGGGAGGCAAATGGGGACTGAATGGGCCTAGCTTGGGCTAGCACTTATAAGTGTAACAAACTCTTTTTTTGAGATAAAAGGTCAAAATTTCTATTTATCAATATCAGAGGCATCAGCCAACAATACATCTACAATGATATCAGGGGGATCACAATCCCAATACATATTATTCTCCAAAATTCTAGCATACTTTGCCAATCTGTGCGCTACTTCATTGCATTGCCTTCTAACATGTACAATATCTACAAATGCAAAGCCATTCAAAATAGACTTACAATCTTGCAAAATAAGGGCAAACTCAGAATTTACGGAAGACATAAACCTCCATTCTTTAACTATTTTTACACAATCAGTTTCAAAAATGACCTTGCTCCATCCTCTATCTCGTGCCCATAATGCCACCTGTCGTAAAGCACTAAGTTCAGCAAGATCCGGGGAAAGCAAACCCCTTTTACTCCATACAGCAGCCCCAATGAACTCAGTACTACTGTTTCTTGCCACCACAGCTAGTCCGACACAGTTTTTATCATCAAATAAAGAGGCATCAACATTTACCTTGATAATGTCACCTTCTAGGGGACGCCATTGTTGAACACTAGCACCTCCTGGCTCACGACCCACACAAAAAACTTCATGTCGCTCTTGAGACTTCATCTCACTACAAGCAAGCCAGAACTCATCCAAGGATTTTTCAGCGAAGTCAGCAACAAGGCTAGGACCACTACATGGATCCCAATATTTCTTCTTCCAAACAATTTCGTTCCTGAAAAACCAAATAGCCCAGCATATCATGATAAACAGAGAGCAAGTAGCATTGTCAAAAGCAATAAAGCAATCATGAATCCAATCTGTAAGAGGTCGGGCAGCATCCAAATTTTTACAACCAAGTCTGCTCACAAACCAAGCTCTCCTGATATGTTCACAATCGCGAAAGCAATGTTCCAAAGTCTCCTCCTCTTTCATACAAAATGGACATGAGAGTTCATCATTCCATCCTCGTTTAGCTAACTCCACCCGAACTGAGATAAAACGCCTACAAAGTCTCCAGAAAAAAACTTTTACCTTTTGCGGGACGTTTAGCGCCCAAATTTTTCCCCACAACTTACAACCCTCAGAGGAAGAAGCCCTTCCATCACAAGAAATACCCATAAGCCACATGATAACCACTTCTAACAGACTACTCGCCATCTTTAGTAAAATGTCACATCAGTGTATCTTCTACATCATTTAAAGGCAACAGAATCTTTAAAATAACATCAATATCCTCCTGCATAAATAAAAGAGATAACATTTCCATATCCCAACATTTATTATTTTTATCAATAGGTTCTTCTACTAACATGTCATGGACATCAATGAATTTAGGAGTTATAGGCCGAAACAAGTTGGGCCTAGGTAACCACCTATCCTCCCAAACCCGAATAGATTTTCCATTACCAACACGCCACCTGGAGCCACCATTCAGCACAAATCTGGCATTCCATATGCTACGCCAAGTGAAACTTGGCCTGCTTCCAAGTTTAGCATCTAAAAAGCTTTCATTTCTAAAGTAACGTGCTTTTAAAACTCTAGCGAGAAGGCTATTTGGGTTCTTGAGAATCCTCCATCCCTGCTTCGCAAGCATAGCCCAATTGAACTCCCGCCAATTTCTAAAACCCATCCCTCCTTCTCCTTTTGACACTGACATAGTCTTCCAGCTAGCCCAATGGATTCCTTTATCACTATCCGCTCCTCCACTCCACCAGAATTTGTTCATAAGATTGACAAGTTCAATACAAAGGGTGGCTGGCAACTGAAAAACACTCATTGTATAAGTAGAAATAGCCTGAGCTACGGCTTTTAACAAAATCTCCTTACCCCCCCTTGAAAGGAGTTTCTCTTTCCACCCTTTTAATTTTTTCCACACTCTCTCCCTTAAAAAAGAAAAAATCTCCTTCTTTGTACGCCCCACTAAAGAGGATAAACCAAGGTACTTCCCATGATTTTCACATTCTCCGACTCCCAACTCAGTGCATACCTCCAGCCTAATATATTGCTTCACATTACTGCTGAATGAAACAAAAGATTTTTCGAGATTAACACATTGACCCGAGGCATTCTCATAGGCTTTTAAAGTTGCCTTAATCCTACGAGCCTCTTCAACAGTAGCATGAGCAAAATACGTGGCCCGTCTCACAGTTCCTTGTTGCTCTTTGTTGTTGTCAGTTTACATTCTTCAGGAGTTGGAGCTATCCACTTTTAAAAAAAAAAAAAAAAAAACGCAGAAGAAGATGTTGTGTTTTTTGTTTCTTTGAGCATCCACTCGAATTGTGAGCTTTTCTTGTCTTATATATATGCTCTCAATGAAATAATGGCCACTACTGATTAAAGAATTTTCAGGTATTATTTAGGTGGTATTATGTACCAAATAAAAAGAGTCTTATGTGAGATAAATTCACACTAAAACTGATGTATTATATATTAATTAGAAATGTAGGGGCCACTTAGAACAGTGACCCCTTATTTCACTGAAAAATAATCATCGTTCCACCAAAATTTGTGATAAAATCATTTTATAAAGTTATTGTGAAAAAGAAAATGTACTATTATGGTGGCAGGTTCAATATCACTTTGTATTTGCTCATGCTGTAATGTAATTACCTGGCCTACTAGCTAGTGAATTATCATTAAAAAGTATATTAGTCAAATGCAATTAAAGTTACCCCAATTTGTTGCGGATCGGACAGAGGACTTTTGTTCATAAACAGTTATTTGACTCCAAGAAGAAGAAAAAAACAAAAATGTGTGTTTATACTCAAATTTCTAGACAAAATAGTCATTGTTATATTTGTTACTATTTATAAAGTTCAAAGAAAAAACGAGCGACTAGATAGTCACTTTCCAAAAATACCAATATTTCAGCATGTCGATTATTATGAATTTGACAATGCCTAACATATAAACGGATTGATATTGCACACTTTTATATATGTATGAACGAATATTTCAGCATGTTGATTATTATGAATAATTCGGCAATTATAGTCTTTTCGTACCTTTTGATGAGACTGTTCTGCAATATGTCAATTCTAACCCATGTTTTATTTTTTTGGCTGTTTATCATAGTAGTACTCAAAGTCATAGGGGTCAGATGTAATCATGTAAAACATTTCTTGACGCCAATAATATATGGTATTCGACATATATATGACATGATAATTAATGGAGGCTCTTAAGATTCTTTGATGATCAATACATCATACATATTAGAGACATAAATATGAAAAATATAATAATATATTTTCTATATTTATATCTCTATTAATACATGTACTCATGTCTTAATACGGATCGATCTGATCAGATAGTAGTGATGAATTAAGAAACAAACTCACTCATAAACTTAATTAAACTAGTGAGACCGATTTAATGGTTTTATTATCTCCTAATAATTTCAGTACAATTTCGTAGAGACGACATTAATTAACACACTAGCTAGCTTTACACGCCATGCTCAACAAGAAATGGACCTCCAGATGAATATGTCTGAAAAAAGGCATACGACTTTTGTAGAGATTACAATTGTGTGTATGTAAATATGATAGGAGGCTTATGGAAGTGTGAGAAATCATGCATGGACACCTCATTAGGAAACATAAATACTTATGCAATAATTGATTGATGAGTAAGAAAAAAATCAAATTCCATTGAATTTTCTCTACTCAATAATAATCAAACTTTTTTTTTCTTTATCTTATCTTAGAATGATTGATCATTAATTTGATTGTTCTGCAATAGTATGTATGCATGTAGTAAAACATATATACAGCCAAACACACCTTTTAATGTTTCCCGTGCCGTCAGTGTTATTTGATATTTAATAATGTGTATATATTGTGTGAACATGAAGGGGTTTACATATAGACTCTCGAACTAACAATGACAAGCAATCATAAAAACTAAGCCATGTCCCTCTCAGCTTTGCCCCTCCCAATTAATGGCCAGCTCCCAAATTATGTGAAGCTAGCTCCACAAATTAATTATCGTCACATTAGTAGCAAATTACCATTATTATTTGGTCTGGGCCAGGGCTTCAAACGTGAATGACGATACGCGTCTCATCCATACCTTTTATTTTCTTTTTAGAATACTAAACTATAGAATCATAGGTTATCGAGATTCGAAATGATCAATAATATATCTTGCTTGGTCTATCAATTGTTGTACTACGTATTATAATTTAAATTAAAATAATGGTCGGAGGTCCAATTAAAAGTTTAATAAATCATGTTTTATTACGTATCAAATTCAACTAGATGGAAATTGCGAAGAAATTAGATCGAGTAAATAATGATCAATAATGTAATACGGACGAATTCATTAACATGATATATAATAGGGAGACTAATTAATGTGTTATTAGTATGTATAACATAGTTACACTTACACAGATGAATTATATAACGATCAGACATGATAATGTCACATAATTGGTCAAAGTTGCTAAACGACAGCCTACAGCATTGGATTAAGGCATTAAGTTCACAGTTTCCCACCCTTTTCCCACTATCATCGATCTGATGCAGTATTCAGCGCGATATGCATGGTCTATCAATATTGTGTTCTCATTTGTGTTACACGTGCCTAAGGGAGGTATCTGTATACGTAATCCTAAATTGTTTTTGTATATTGTATCTTCCTAATACGATCGATTTTGGCACTTCATTTAAATACTACTTTCATTTTATACGGTTCTGTGGGTACGCACCATTTCTAGGGTTGCTGAGATAATTATGAACACATCCAAATATACATAGAAAATATTAAAGCAAGTTAGATACGGAGTATCATGAAGTCTTAGGGTATGTTCTCTTCACCTTTTTTTTACTGAACTTATCTGCATAACACTGAATTGAACTGAAATTTATTGAACTGAACTGAATTTTTCTGAACTGAACTTATTTTTACTGACTCTACAATTTCAAAGAGTAAATTTGTTCTTTGGTTTACCAAGCTCTACTGAATTTTTACTGAACTGAACTGAATTTTACTGAATACTTCGGTAGGAAGTTGAGGAGAAAATGCCCTTAAGCTCTGTTTGATTCACCTTAATTTTACTTAAATTCAGTTCAGTTCAGTCCAGTTCAGTTCATGTGTAACTTCACTCATATAACCTTTTATTCCGAAATAATTTCATGATGATAATTATGTCATCGGAAAGATCTCAAAGCATATTTTCAAATGAGTCCAATATTGACTATGTTTGGACGAATTTTAAATGGTTAACGGTCAAGTTTAAAAAATCAATTCAGTTCAGTTCAGTTCAATTCAGTTCAGATCAATTTTTTCCAGGTGAATCAAACGAATCCTATAGTATTCGAGAGTTTGTAAATATATATTATCTTTGTCCCACATAAAAAGAGACATTGTAAATAATGGTTTATTAGTAAGATCCTAATTCTTACTATTATTAAATCATAAAAGGGGCCTCATTACTGTACAGTGAAGGTTTGGGCATATTACTTTTGAAAGTTAATAAATACAGTTTCTCTTCATTTTCAACATTGTTGTATTCCTAATGAATTATCCTCTTTACCGATTGTACATATTAGCACTTAGCAATTAAAAGGGGTAAAGAAAGCATATTTTAAGAAAAATTATACTCCATCCTTTGCTTGTTTGGTATGTTCAATGTACCAATTTAAATAAAAAAAAGGAGTAAAAATAGCCCCAAAAAAAGTGACGATACTTTTTTTTCATATCCAAATCCAAATCCCATGTCTAAATCACATGAATCAGTGACAAATTAAAGTAACCAAACAGTACACACAATAATCACTTTTACTATTTCTTATATATGCTTCGTCTCATATATATATATATATATATATATATATATATATACATATATATGCAATACTCCGTAAAGGATATATATATGGTCATAATCGATATCTATCCGCAAGTTTTGTTGCTAGGTTCATGAGTCTACTGAAATGTGTACTACAAAACAACTTACATGAACTTTATGAGTACTTTTTGCCTAAATTACTGGAATTGAAATAAACATCATATATGATCCAATATAGTAATCCAACAAATACTACTATAGTTTATATATTCATATGATTTATAACATATTGAGACAAATGTTAAATTTTAATTTATACGGGATTCAGCATGCACAAACACCACACGAAAGCTACAAGATCCACATTGGTATTATCCGATTTAGTAACCTGAGTAATTAATGTGCTTTATTTATTTGCTAGTAATAGTTTTGTTAGTGTTCTAATCTTCAAGCAACCTTAGCTAGTTGGTAATTATGGTAATGTCGATCCTTTTCACCTAATTGGTTTCAGCTTATTAATTATTAGTGGATATCAGGATATGTATGGAATTTGTTACAATTACGACGATATTTTACAACCCTTATCGCGCCAAATTAAACAAGACACGCATCTCTCTCTCTCCACACACTCTCTCTCTTTTTTCCCCTGACCGGGAGGTCAAGCTGCAAGGGAGGATGCATAATTGCATATGAAGAGTCCTAATTAAATTAAAGTATGGACTAATTATAATATGTGTTGCTTCCAAATTACTAGAAAAACATTATGAATAGTATTGCAACATAATGTGATTCCGGCAACTAATTTAAAAGCTTAGCCGCCAGTACTCTAGCTTGCTCAAGTGATGACGAAGTGATCAACGAACCACGCACTATCATATTAACACATACTTAACACGAGATCAATTAGGACAAAATCAAAATGCATGAAATACACCTTTGACACATTAGTACAGTAATTACAGAAGAGCCTAAAAGTCCCTTCAAGATATGCGAAATCATGTACTTACTTGTGGATTAAAAAAGAATATGAGCTCACTTATGAGGTCGGCTCAAGATGAGGCCACATTCATAGCCAAGCTTGATATCATGCTTGTTTGAGACGCCTCAGATCACATTGAAATCGTCTCATACAAGGTTTTTTGAATTCCAATACACCTTGCACAATATTAATAGTCTAATACACATATTTTTTCTATTAGCTATACCAGCCAAAACTACAAGCCATATTATAATTTTATGCAGCTGAACTCATCATTTGACAAGTCTACGGTAATGCGTGAGCACCTTCTTTTTATTTGAGGGTATGGTAATGTGAACACTTTAGTCCCCATATCAGTACAACGAACTTTTCCATATTAGCCGGAGCCCGGAGGTATTTAAAAGGGGTTGAGGAAAATTCATATTTGTGTTTTTTGAAACTTGAAGCCATGCATTATACAAGGATTGCTACTTTTTTTTTTCAGTTTTCTCGTTCTCTTCCTTTAACAAGTACCGATTTGTGCATAGTCGTACATGGATTTGAGTCGATTTTGAACACAATCTTGACATATATATCAACATCATAACTGATCATAAGCGGCCAGCTATTAAGGAACACGTACAGAGCCTGCATTTGAACTTTGAAGCGCTTCTAATTATTACTGTAATATTTGTTCAATTATATTATCCAAAAAAATAAATTGGTGTTCTAATATTCCCGATTTATAATATTATAATTAACTGCATTTCTTAACAATTGAGATATTTGTTGAATTGAAGTAAACGTAACTAAATTGAATTAGACAAAACTAAATCAAAGTAAAATAAATGACCTGAAAATGAGTTGAGGAGAATAGAGCCCAAGTTAACAGGGTCGGGGAATGCTGAGCTATACTTCAATATAGTAGCCATTACTAAGCCAATATGTAGCTCGATGTCTAAGAAAGTCTGATCTTATAAGCGCGCTCTATTAACAACCCTATTGTTGACATCTTTTATGTGGTACAATAGATAAACATACTCATGTATGTATAGTATGATACGTACATATAAATTGGTATATGCCAGGTCACACTAATAATAATAGTAGTGCTGTCTATTAACTAATCAAATGGGCAAATTATCACCAAATCTTCCTTGCAAGTAATAGTACTTTTTTTTCCCTTTTTCTTTTTCCTGATAAGTGATAATAATTAATAAGTATAATTAACAAAGCGATAGTTCCATGAGCTGGGGATCGGTTAGAGGAGTGCCAGCAGTAACTCTGTAACTGAAAACATAGTTTCCAACAGAGAGTCAGATAGAGATAAATACAAATCCCGAAAAAAAGAAAGACCTGTTTTTTTATTAACTCCAAGAGTAATTGTCAATTTCTTGAATTTTTTTCATGGCTAGTTATTCTCCAGAGCTATAGTTAATACAAAAATTTGACAATAAATAACTATATATAATTACATAATTATAAACTTATAAACTTATTATATTTTAAACTAAAGTATTTATAGAATGAATCCAAGAAGAGCATTATTTATTTGTATATATTAATACTTTTTCGCTAGTTCAAGGTCAAAATTTGAACTTGAAAAAATCAAATGAAAAGAAGAATTTTGTTATGAAATAGTACTAGCATAGCAATGCTAATTAATAAGAACAATAGAAGAGTATTAATTAGTGGAGATCGGAGAATGAGATGATATCATGTTATTCATTCAACTTGTGTCTTATAATGAAGAATAATACATGCATCCACTCACTGGATTGCCAACCCACAATCTTATTGTATCTATCTCTCTCCTCTATTTTCAAAAGTACTAGCAATTAAAATAGGAGTGAGACGATATACATAATATTCAAGTGGTTTGACCACCCATTGGATTAATGTAACATTTTCCGTCTTACAATATGACAATAGCTTTTGAATTTGAGGAAGTATTCATTTCTCCAATTTATGGTGCATTCTTTTTTACTTATTTCCATTGTTTCTCACTGATTGGGTAAGAATTTGCCGCTGATTTTCACTGGTTGAGTAAGGTACTGCCACTGATTTTCACTGTCTTGCCACTTATTCTGTGAGTAGGAATGTGGGTCCTGCCACTGATTTCCACTGATTGAGTAAGGTCCTGCCACTGATTCTCACTGATTCAATAAAGTCTAGCCACTGATTCCCACTAATTGAATAAGGTGTTGCCACTTATTTCCACTGATTGTGTAAGGTCCAATAAGTGGAAAAGCACACACTCTCATTACATTCATTAAGAGCCTAAGAGGGAGAATCGGGAGTAAAATGGTTGGAATGGGGAGAAAAGAGAAAAGAGAAAGAAGTCAAAGTTACTGTTGACTTGTGTGACAAGTATGTCAACACTGATAAGATTTCATTTATAGATGAGGGCAGGCACAGTGTATTAGTACAGTGAAATAGAGTGAGTAGCATAGTTAGTTAGTGTATTTATTTGCCACTAGGGTTTTAATTAATTAATTAACAACTGATCAAACACTATTTGTTTGCTCGTACATTTAATTAAAGTACTAGTACAATACAGTATATATAGGGGTATTGTTTTGTAGTAATTAATTAAAAAATAAAAAATGAAATTTGAAAGCTAAGAAGGAGGACCCTCAAAAAAGAGAAGAGGACTAGAGAAGGAGAGACAAACAATGAATTGAATGCCACGCGGTTCGGTGAGGCTCCAAGCAAAGCTGACTTTTGCAAGCCAAAGGAGTAAATGCTCTTGCTGTCTCCTTTTGACTCTTTGAACCTTTCATTGCTCTTCTCTCTCTCTCTTCTCTCTCTTCTCTCTCTCTCTTCTCTCTCTCTCTTGGTCAGCGTACTAGTCTTTCACACTCTCTATACACATACAACATCTATACATCATAATGTTGTTTATATATACACTATGGGTATCCCTACTCTTGGACCATTCTCTCTCTCTCTCTCTCTCTCTCTCTCTCTCTCTCTCTCTCTCTCTCTCTCTCTCTCTCTTCCTAAACTGAAAAACCAGAATCCCTCAAAACTTTTCTACTAAGAGAAACCTAAATAGCTAGAAATCGATCATATATTATAATTTCATCATCACCAAATAATAATAATAATAATAATAATAATCCATTACTCTGATCATCAACACAATTAGATTATTTGTGAAGAGAAATTAGAAATGGGTAGACCACCGTGTTGTGACAAAGTAGGGGTGAAGAAGGGTCCTTGGACTCCTGAAGAAGATATCATCTTGGTTTCTTACATTCAAGAACATGGCCCTGGCAATTGGCGTGCTGTTCCCACTAATACTGGTAATTCCTTTAATTAATCATCCATTTTTCAATTTCATTTTCCTTTTCACCTAAATAAGGATTTAACCTCAGATTTTGTGTGGTTTTGGTACTTCATCTGATCTTCTTTTGTGCGTGGTTGGTTTAATCATTAAAGAGGCGGTGTATTTAATACCCTTCCCTCTCTAGAGTCTAGAGTCTAGAGTCTAGAGTCTAGAGTCTAGATATATATGCCAACTAGCTGCTGAAAAGTTTTTTCCACCTTTTTTTTCATTTTCCCCTTCATTTCATTGATTAGGGTTGGTATTTTACAGCAGACTCATTTATTTTTTATCTTTATTTTAATCATTTTCTTTTTTTCCATAAAATTTCAGGTTTGAGAAGATGCAGTAAGAGTTGCAGGCTTAGATGGACTAATTATCTCCGACCCGGTATCAAACGGGGCAACTTCACTGAACAAGAGGAGAAGATGATTATCCACCTTCAAGCCCTTCTAGGCAATAGGTACTGTATATACTTCTCTGGAACATATACAAGCTAATTAAGATCTACAATACCATTTTTATATTCATTCATCCAAATCCCAATTCTTCAAATAAAATAATTAATTTTTTTTTTTAGGAATTGCCATCTCACTAGATCAAGTAGCACTGCAATTTATTAGCATTTGTCCATTTTCATGGGATCAGTTACATATAATACAAAATCATATCACTAGGATATGCCATATGGTCCTCATTTTGCTTCCTATTTTTCTCTCTATTTGTTTGCATGTAATAATTGCATGATAATTAAGTTGATTGAGAAAGAAAGAAAACTAAAATCATTTATTATTGATATTTCTTAAATACCAGATGGGCTGCCATAGCTTCTTATCTCCCACAAAGGACAGATAATGACATCAAGAATTACTGGAATACCCATCTTAAGAAGAAGCTTAATAAGAAGATTGAAGAAGGGCAAGATGGTCAAAATACTCCTTCTCATGACACCTCAAACTCCTCATCTTCCTCTTCTTCTTACAACAACAACAACAACAACAACAATAACAACTCAAGCAAGGGTCAGTGGGAAAGAAGGCTCCAAACTGATATCCATTTAGCCAAACAAGCCCTATGTGAAGCCCTTTCCATTGACAAACCCGAATTACTACCCGGCCCAAAACCCGTTTCTCCTACTTACGCCTCTAGCACCGAAAACATCGCCCGGTTGCTTGAGAATTGGATGGTCCAAAAGCCCTCTAGGTCACCCTCAAACCCTAACCCTAACTCATCCAATAATAAGTCAGCAGCCAAGGGTTCCGGGTCCGGGTCTGGATCCGGGTCAAGTTCGAGTAACGAGGCATCAACACCGGATCAGGGTTTCAACTCGCTATTCAAGTTCCAGTGCAACTCTAACAACTCCTCCACCGGGTCCGACAACAACTCGCAGTCGGTATCGGTGTCGGTGGAGGAGAGAGAAAACCTCTTCCAGGACGAGAGCAAGCCAAGGCTGCTAGGAAGCTGCACGACGACGACGGTGGCCGAGGCGATGACGGAGCAAGTGCCACTCTCTTTCCTAGAGAAATGGCTGTTTGAGGAAGGTGTCATGACACAAGACCATGTAAACTTGCTGGATTTGTCGTTAGATGATGGCACTACTGCTGAGCTCTTCTAGAAGGAACATACATAAGTTTGGCGTTTTCTTAATTTTTCACTTTTAATTTGCCTTTTTTTTTTTTTTTGGGCCGCTTTTGTATGTTTAGTGGTCTTTTTTGTCCTTAGTACTGTTTTGACGGGAAGGAGATTTAGGTATTACTTACTGTGGAACGAAAGAAGGATTAAGGAACAGGTCAAAAAAAAAAAAAGTGTAAATTACAACTACTAAGGAGTACGTATTTGCTACTAGCTAGTAATTAATATAGTATGTGACTGTGTACTGATCATCATCCATATATTGTGCGTATATATAATACATGGTGCTATGTTGCATATTGATACAAATAAAATCAATAGTACTGTTTTACTTGTGAGTGACAATTTTTCATTTCCTATAATTGTTACTGTAGCTCCACTAATTCTTAAATTGTACCACAATTATATCGTTGTCGTTTAATAATGAAGCTAGTTTTTGTCGATTACGAACTACTCCATTATATGTGTACTACTCTTTTCTTTTTCTGGTATATGAGTGCAACCTGCATATTTATGGAGCAGAGAAAGTAGTTATTCCAAATATATACTCTTTCTAGAGATTATATTTGCATCTATTACAAAAGCATATTGACTAACTAGTGGTTATTATTAATTAATTAATTACTCTGTATGGAAATCTTTTAATCTTGATTGTATACATACATAACCTTTTATTTTGGCAAATAATAAGTTAATCACTAAATTTGTATCAAACAGCCTTATTCTAATTTTTGGTGAGAAAATGACTACGTATACAGAGTATTAGTGAAATGAGGATAACAACTAATGAACTCATTTCTATGTGAGTTGGTCTCATCTCACATAAGATTTTCTCAATGAACTTGGATGATCAAAAGGCAAACAAAAAAAGTAATAATATTGAGATATTAGCTGTATATTACTGTATATATGGTTGTAATTAGTTGTATTATCTTAGTTTATTTCCTGCCATATTTAGTTTCTGTAATCTAGGAAGTTTGGTTGTATGCTTTGTATATATTGCCGTTCTTTGTGAATGAGAAAGTCAGGAAAATCAATCCCACAAATTCTTTATGGTATCAGAGCAGGAAAACAGAAAACCCTAGCTCATCTTTTTTTCTTGATCCCGGTGTTGTTTGCCTCACCATGGGAGATGACAAGGGAGAAGACAAGGGCAAGAAAGCTGTCATTCTTGATCCTACTTCTCCTTATTACCTTCATCCTTCTGACCATCCTGGAATGAATGTTTGTCCAGTGGTTTTGAAGGGAGACAATTATCAAGAATGGGAAAAGAGTATGCGCAACGCCTTTCGTGCAAAGCGTAAACTCGGATTCTTGGATGGATTGGTGACCAAGCCTGATGACAGTGCTAGTGAGATAGAGGATTGGTGGAGTGTTAACTCTATGCTAGTTGCGTGGGTGGTACAATCTATTGAGCCTACGCTTCGTTCTACGATTACATACTATGATACAGTGAAGGAACTCTGGGATGATATACGCCAGCGTTTTTCCATTGGCAATGGACCACGAATACAGCAACTCACTTCTGAATTGGCACGATGTGAGCAAAATGGTCAGACTGTTGTGGCCTATTATGGGCGTTTGAAGAAAATTTGGGAGGAACTTTCAACATATGTCAAGGCACGGGGATGCACATGTGGTAAGTGCACCTGCAATTGGGCCGCTGAATTGAGTCAGGAGCGAGAAGAAGGCCGACTTCATCAATTTTTGCTCGGTTTGGACGATGACTTGTATGGGCCTTTGCGCACTAATCTCCTTGCTCAAGATCCCCTGCCTCCTGTGAATCGTGCATATGCTTTAGTGGTCCAAGAAGAACGTCACAAAACCATGACGAAAGGGCGTGATACTCGTAGTGACGGAGTCGCGTTTGCGGTTCATAAAGCCTCGTCAATCCGTAATAATTATGAGAGGACAATTTGTTCCAATTGTGGACGGAAAGGACATGAGGTTACCTCGTGTTTTAAGTTAATTGGATATCCTGAATGGTGGAATAATGGGCATGGTCAAAGTAAAGACACTAACAAAGGCAAAGGAGGTACTACTGCTACTACCGCTTCCGCTAATGGACGTGGCAAGAGCTTTGGTGTTGCTCATGCTGCTCAATCAGCAACTAATCGTAATAGTACTGCTATGGAATTGACTCCAGAAGACCGCAATGCTCTTGCTCCTGCACTCACTGATGAACAATGGTCTACTGTCCTGAATATGTTTAAATCTTTTAATACAAATGCCTCCACTCCTTCCACTGAACATCTCTCCGGTAAGTCGTCTCCTCAATGGATTTTGGATACTGGTGCCTCCCACCATATGACTGGTAATAAAAGTTTACTAGTTGATTTGTGTAATATTTTTCATCCCCTGTTGTATTGCCTGATGGAAGACATGCTACTGTTGTTCAAGAGGGAACGGTAATTTTTAATGATCATTTGGTTGTTCGGCGGGTTTTATATGTTCCTCGTTTCACATGCAACTTGATCTCTTTTGGCCAATTGATTAAAGATTTACATTGTCTTGTCACTTTAACTAACAAAATATGTGTGATACAGGACCGCACTTCGAGGATGGTGACTAGGGTCGGTGAAGAAAGAAATGGGGTCTATTGGCTTCGCCCTGCGGCACCGGCTGGTAGATCTTGCCACGCAAGTCAGGCTGACTCTTATCAAGTATGGCATCGACGACTCGGACATCCCTCTCGTCAAATAGTTTCGCTTCTCCCTGGAGTTACTAGTATTGATTGCCGTAAGAATAAAGATGAACCTTGTGATATTTTCTTTCAAGCGAAACAAACTCGTGGCTCATTTCCTATTAGTTCTAATAAAGCCATTGAATTATTTGAGTTGCTTCATTGTGATGTTTGGGGTCCATACAGTATTCCTTCGTCTTGTGGTGCTTACTACTTTTTAACTATTGTGGATGATTGTTCTAGGTGTGTTTGGGTACATTTGATGGCTGATAAAACAGAGGTTGGGAAATTATTTAAACAATTCTGTGCCATGGCTAAAACACAATTTAATAAGACGGTAAAGCGTGTTCGTAGTGATAATGGCACAGAGTTTAAATGCTTGGAAAAATATTTTGTTGAACAGGGTATTTTATTTGAAACCGCCTGTGTGGGTACTCCTCAACAAAATGGGCGAGTGGAGCGTAAACATCGCCACATTTTAAGTGTTGCCAGGGCTCTTCGTTTTCAAGCTAACTTGCCTTTTGAATTTTGGGGAGAATGTATTCTTACTGCTGGCTATTTGATAAACCGCACCCCATCCTCCATTCTCAATGGAAAAACGCCCTATGAAATCATCTTTGGTCGCCCTCCCTCTTATACTCATTTTAGGACCTTTGGGTGTCTTTATTTTGCATCCAAAATACCACGTGATAGAAACAAGTTTGTTGAGCGCAGTCGCAAGTGTATTTTTGTTGGCTACCCTCATGGCAAAAAGGCATGGAGGCTCTATGATCTTGAGACTGGGGATTTCTTTTCCTCCCGTGATGTTGTGTTTTATGAAAATCATTTTCCCTATGGTTTCAACTCTCCTTCTTTGCCTACTTCCCATGATCAAACACATCCTGCAACTTATGATGATGATTTTTTGGACCCTAAACCACAACCTACTCCACCCACTGAACCCTTTAATATTCCTAGTACTCAAGCTGGTGACTTGAAAGTCAGGGAGAGTGATGTGGTGCATGTTAATGATGAGGTGTCCACAAGTAGTGAGGACATGAATAATGGAGTGACAAATAATGAGTCTGCCACTATTTTGGATGAGACTACAGCAAATGTCCCACTTAGTGGGTCAACTGATGCTTGCCCCCCTACTGATGCTAATGGTTTGACAGAGAATGCCAATGTTGATGGTGTTAGGCGTAGTCACAAAGAACGCCACACATCAGTCCGTTTGAAGGATTATATATGTCATACAGTGCGCCATCTAGACCCCTCATCTACTTCATCGTCTTCGTCTTCATCCTCAGGTACTCCTTATCCCATAGTTAATTATGTGACTTGCAATAATTTTTCCGCTTCCTACGCCCGCTTCTTGGCTGCTGTTACTGCAGGACATGAACCAACACGGTTTTCTGAGGCTGTAAGTGATCCCAACTGGCGTGAGGCAATGCGTAAAGAAATTGAGGCACTTGAAAAAAATGGTACTTGGGTCATTGCGGACTTGCCTCCCGGCAAGAAAGCTATTGGTTGTAAGTGGGTATACAAGATTAAATACAACTCTGATGGCACTATTGAGCGATATAAAGCTCGACTTGTTATTTTTGGTAATGATCAGGTGGCCGGTATAGATTATAATGAAACTTTTGCACCTGTTGCTAAAATGATTTCGGTTAGAGTTTTTCTTGCTGTTGCAGTTATTCGTGGTTGGGAACTCCATCAAATGGATGTTCACAATGCATTTTTGCACGGCGATCTTGATGAGGAGGTGTACATGACTCTACCTCCTGGGTTCTCTTCTCACTCTCGTGGGAAGGTATGTCGCCTACGGAAATCTCTTTATGGTCTTCGTCAGGCTCCTCGTAACTGGTTTGCCAAACTTGCTTCTGCACTCAAGTCTTTTGGTTTTATACAGTCGTATGCTGATTATTCTTTGTTTTCTTTGGAGCGTAATGGTAATGTTCTTCATGTTCTGGTCTATGTGGATGACTTAATTATTGCGGGAAATAATTTTGAAGCCATTGCTAGTTTCAAAGCTTACTTGAGTTCCTGTTTCTACATGAAAGATTTGGGTGCCTTAAAATATTTCCTCGGTATTGAAATAGCCCGTGGTCCTGAGGGTTTATTCCTTTCACAACGTAAGTATGCTCTTGACATCATATCTGAATCCGGTTTACTTGGTGCGAAACCTTGTGAGTTTCCTATGGAACAAAATCATCAATTGGCTCTTGATACGGGCCCTGATTACGCTTGTCCCGATCAATATCGACGTCTTGTTGGCCGCTTGATTTATCTTACAATTACCCGTCCTGAGTTATGCTTTGCGGTTCATACTCTTGCTCAGTTTATGCAGCACCCGAAGGAAGCTCATTGGAATGCTGCTCTTCGAGTTGTCCGTTATTTGAAAAATAATCCCGGACAGGGTCTTATTCTTTATTGTGACAGTGACTTGCATCTTAATGCTTATTGTGACTCCGATTGGGCTACTTGCCCATTGACCCGACGTTCCCTTACTGGCTATTTTATTATGTTGGGTGTATCTCCCATATCTTGGAAGACAAAGAAGCAACCAACTGTCTACCGCTCCTCTGCTGAAGCGGAGTATCGTTCGATGGCGACTACAAGTTGTGAACTTACTTGGCTCAAGTCTTTACTTAAGTCTCTTGGTGTTCGTCATTCGCGACCTATGTGTTTGTTCTGTGATAGTCAAGCAGCCTTACACATTGCTGCAAACCCCGTATTTCACGAACGCACCAAACATATTGAGGTGGACTGTCACTTTGTTCGCGATCAAATTCAAGCAGGTCACATTACTACCTCTCATGTTCGTACCAATGAGCAGCTTGTTGATATTCTTACTAAGGCACTCGGAAAGCAACAATTTCAGTTTCTTCTTCGCAAGTTGGGCATTCGGGATCTTCATGCTCCAACTTGAGGGGGAGTATTGAGATATTAGCTGTATATTACTGTATATATGGTTGTAATTAGCTGTATTATCTTAGTTTATTTCCTGCCATATTTAGTTTCTGTAATCTAGGAAGTTTGGTTGTATGCTTTGTATATATTGCCGTTCTTTGTGAATGAGAAAGTCAGGAAAATCAATCCCACAAATTCTTTAAATAATGGTATGGGTATGGGTATGGGATATTATTAATTGAATGTTTTTGTTATGGAAAAATTAATTGATTTAGTGTTCCAGTACTACTTAAGAGATTTGACTTCATCATAAACCTGTAGAGAAAAGCTGGAAGCTACAGTACTGAAATTGATGCACAATGCCTACTGCATGCAGTAGCTTGGAGTTAAAGTAGAAGCTAAGCTTAGGTTTGGTCAATGCAAATAGCTGGTGAAACGACAAGTAAGCTTATAGAGAGAGAAGGTGGAGGTGGTATGGTAGCTGGTGGTCAACTTACACCCGATTGAGGGGGAGAAGAAGGTGGAGGTGGTATGGTAGCAGAGAGAGAGAGAGAGAGAGAGAGAGTATTTTCATGTAACTCGAGGTCTCAAGGCTTATTCATTTCAAATTCACTGTCGCAGAGATTATTTATTGCAATCTACTTTTATTGGGTAATAAGGGTGTGCCCCTCATTACTCACTGCCCTCTATCAAGCAATGTGATATCCAGTAGCAGGATCGAGTAACTACCATCTTGTGAAGGGGAAATCAATAACTGGACCCAGAAATTTGAAAAACAAAAAAAGAAAAAGAAATGGGTCATTATGGTGTATATGGGCGATAGATTTAACATGCGGCATCAATATATTGGTTTCGTCTCTTGAGTTATTAAATTAATGTTTAGACTTTTTGCTTCTAAATTATGGGGTGCTCTACTCAATGGTGATCTCTTAACTCGTAAAATGGTAGTAGTTAGGGCTACACATAGGTCCAGAATTAAACCAAATCGAATCGAATTTGGACCGAATTTGAATCTAGTCAATAGGTGAACCGTTGACCTAACTTATAAGTATTAGGTCCAGGATTGCCTAACCGAACCTTAAAAAACCCAGACCTAACCTGATTGGTCCTGGACTTGATCTGTTTTGAGCTCCATTAACATAATTTCTTTTAATATTCATCCAAAAAGAATTGCTCAAATAATATTCAAATTCAAGCAAGTGAACAACACCAAAAAGAAACATAATAAAGTTTCAAACAAACAAGTCTTAATATTTTTAATCAATGCTAGAATGGATTAAAAAAATATATATATCTTTGACTATTCACTCGAGTGTCATCGATTTCCATACACGGACTCAATCTTCTCCAATGCCAACATAATAAATGGTAGGATAAATCAGTGACACCTTTCCCATTGCCAAATTTGTGTACATTATATGAAAAATTGAGAAAAGAATGCATCATAATGATTAACAAATGTAACTTCTATTTACTATTTTAAAATATTAAGTCAATAATTTCTAACCGTGAACCTAAACCGGAATTCTATAAAAGTTGGACCGTGGACCTAACCGAATATATTAGGTTCATTTTAGGTCTGACCCGATTTGATTAGGTCCGATCTAAATAACTGATCTGAACATATTCTTATGCAACTCTTGTAGTAGTACACTAGTACTTACTACTTTACTAGTAGTCCTGAACTGTCTTTTTTTTTAAAGGTCGTTCGTTCTTTTTACCTTCATAAACTAAATTGAATAGAATAATTAAACTCATTTGAAATAGTTTTTTATGCTTCACTTTTACGCCTTCGTAACACGTAATAATCTTATCAATATTAGACTCATTTGAAAATATATATTGAAATCTTTTCAATCGTTACCCAATCAAATTAGATTATCAGAAAATTATTCTACTTGACCTTTAAAGTATTAAAATCATTCTGCTAAATTATTTGAGTCAATCTACCAATAACCAATCCAATGCAAGGCCAAACTAGGTTAAAGTTTAAGGTTATGTTTGGTACCAACAACTACCAAATAATTTGCAGATTATTTTCGTTCTATAATTAATTTTGTGAAAATTATCCATTAAGTATTCACCTATCAATTACAGCTACAACTAATATATTAGCATTTCGTAGTAATTTTTGGTTAATTTTTTTAACTAATTTCTTTCCTTTATTAACATTTCACAGTTAACTTACAACTAATTTTGACAAACATTAAATATATACTTTATGTTTTAACACCTAAAGATATTATGGATATTATATCCCAAAATCTCAAGGTACATTTATCATCGGAGATATTGATTGGAAACTCAATTTTTGGACTCTTTTTTTTTTTTTTTTTTTTTTTTTTTGGTTGAGGTGATATGGTTCATACTTCATAATCTCTTAGGTAAGGGAAAAAAACGAAAATGGCATTAAATAATCAGTCAAGTTTGGCATTGCCTAGGGAATATGCACATTAGCCTACTTGAATGGATCTACCCTAAACATTGTTATAGTATTTATTTACTTTCTTTGAATTCTTTCTTTTTTTTTTCCTTTTCTTTTTGTAACTATGGTTACAAAAGTTGCATCACCGATTCACAACAATGCCTCCATCGTTGACCTTGATTACGACTGCAAAAAAATCTCCCCTATATCATAATAATAGCCCTTTTTAATCAACCATGAGACCCTGCTACGTACGTTTCTATTGCATGACTAGGCAATTTAGGAAATTAAAACTCTACTTGAAGTGAACAAGTAAAAAAATCATCCTTACCACCTAGGTAAATCTTTGCTACACTTCAAGCTAAGCTATACCAAAAAATTTCATAAGATTTATTGGACTATATATATATAATAAGGATGTGTTCTTTTCCACTTATCACTCAATAATTAGTTCAATCCAGTTCAATTCAATTCAATGATCTACTTCTTTTACCACATATTACTATTTAGTTTTGTGGAATTCGGGTCGGTGGAGTTCAGTTTTGTGAAAATGAATGTGTAAGCCATGGTCTTCATAATTAAGTTTAGAATGATGCTAGCTGCAGCCTCACCCTAAGGCTGCACCTCACTCTCACAAGCTGACACGTGTAAAAATTCACTTTCTCTCTCCTTTTCTCTCTCATTTTGGGGTTCACTCTTTCCATCTTAGTGTTTTCTTTTAGGGTTCATCCTTTCCATCTTAGTTTTTTTTATTTTTATTTTTTTTTTATTTGGGGTTTTAGGGTTCATTTTTCCCATCTTAGGGTTTTCTTTTTTATGTTGGTGGTTTTGGGTTTCACCCTTCCCATCTTAGGATTTTCTTTTTGGGTTTTTGGGAGGTTTTGGGGTTCACCCTTTCTATCTTAGGGTTTTCTTTTTGGGTTTTTGGGGTTCCCCATTCTCATGTTAGGATTTTATTTTGTAAAATTCCATTGGCGAAGCCGTCGAAATTAATGGTGATAGTCGCCGGTAATAACAACGAATCAAATTCCGGTTAAATAAACAAGACTATGGATGAGAGAGAGAGAGTTTATTGTAAAAAGTCACAACTTTTGAGAATTTTTTTACACATATAAACTTGTGAGCAGTGGCGTATCCAGGATTCAGAAAATGGGGTGACAAAATCAAGTAAAAATCATCGATACATATTAGATCAAAAAAAGTTCAATATCAAACCGTCATACAATTCCACATTACAACTAATGCGGGTAGACGAAAAAAAAAACAAAATAACCAAATAAAAAGTTCAATATCAAACCGTTATCAGTGATGTCTTTTCACCATTTTGGGACAGATCATTTCAGCCTTCTTCCTTGTATATTGCTAGCCACAAATATTTCCCTCATGGTCCCACTAGATTGAGAATATTAACGATAATAGTGAAAGGGACTCAACTCATAAATTAATAAGTATCGTCACATAACAATAGCATATTGTTCATAGTAACTGGCTAACAGCACTCAGTGAAGAGGACAGAAGTATCCTAATCGTATGTATTATTTTCTGCAATTTCTTATAGAGCTGAATGACAAAATATTAGGGAGTACTAGTGAGGGAATCTAATCAGAACATTGGATAAATGTTTGAATGCAGGATTTAGGTATTAATCCAATAATAGATTAAATCACCATTATTTTGAGCCTTTTTGGGTGCAATACAACAAAGCAAAAGTATAAAAGCGGAAGAAAACAATCACGAAACAACTAAATAAAAAACCTGATTTTAACAAAGTAACGGACATTGGAGGAAGAATCGGCCTAAATGATGAGACTTAGAAGCATATTTTGGAAATGATTGAGCAATAATCAATTCACAATATTACTCAAATTAATCAAATAAATTATGTTTCAAACCCTAATTTCAATTTATTTGATTCAAATAACCCCAATTACTCAAATTCATTCAATTTCTAAGTTCTAACTCAAAACCCACAAGTTATAATCTATACTAGCTATGGAGAGAGGGATTGAGAGAAAGAACTAAGGAGGTGTACATCAACAAACAAAAGAATTGATTCGCAATTTTGCAGAATTGCAATAGCCTTGGCGTCGCCGTCACCGTCAAGCTTCGCCGTCAACTCGTCAAGCCAAAACTCCGGCGCCGGTAGGCGGTAGCCCAGTAGTCCGGTACTCCGGTACTATCGACTCACTCGACTGTCGATGGGCCAGGCGAGACTGCGAGAGTTGAGAACTTGAGATGGTGAGGGGATGAGAGAGAAAGAGTTATGTCATAGGTAATGGGTTTGCTTTAGTCTACTGATTTGTTTGAGGACCTAAGTCAGTAAGTCTCACTTACAAAATATTATTTTTTTTTTTAAAAAAAAAAAAAAAGTCACAGATTTTTATTTTCGAAAAAGGGGTGACGACCGTCCCCTCCCGTCCCCCCTTGCATCCGCCTATGCTTGTGAGGGTAAGACTCAGGGTGAGGCTGTAGCTAGCGGCCCTTTTAAGTTTATAGTAACTCATAACGAGAGTATCCTACTTCCTATAGAACAGAGTACATGTTATGAGTTATGACATAGCAGCTCATCACTATCATTAAAAGTGCATATGCACTTATGCAGGCTATTAGGGAGTTTGTGCAATGCACCTACCATGAGGGTGCCATGTTCTTCACTGTACTGTACTCTCGCCTAAACTAAAATTCAAACATACAAAATGAAAATGTGACAGAAAACATCAAGGTATCTAGAAACTAAGCTAGCTAGCTGTATTATGAAGTTGAAAATTTATGACAAAAAAAAAGGGGTGATTTTTGAATAATTCTATTTGTTGATGGAAGGCCCGGCCCATACCCATACCAATTAGTTAAAGACTTTTTCAAGCCATCATTACTACTAACTCAATGGGACACAATCATGTGCACCTCAGACAGGACTTTTGCCCCCCATTGTACCACTCATTCATGCGATATAATAAAGATCGATCTCTCTCAATATGATAGAGATTGATTTTTATCCAGTAATAAGTACATGAGGGGGGCATGGTATGGTTTGTAGCTAATTTCATGATTGCCTATATCATTGTGTACGTACACCACGGTCCACGGTGCTTGCTTTACCTTAACTGAATGGAACAACGACTCAATTGCATGGTTTCCCTGAATTAATGGGTTTCGTCAATATATAGCAATTTTGGTTCCTGTTATAGCAATCAAGTACTCATCGATCTGAGAAATACCCTAATTGACAATCACAGCTATTATTTAGAGTAGATTATAGAGACAACTCTAAGAGGCATAGTTCACGACCTTCTTTTAATTTATGGAGGTGACCAAAATGAAATTGAAACTACAAGAGTGTATAAGTCTTAATAATAAATTTTCAAAAGCGACAAGACAAATAATATACTTTTCGTTAACACAATAATCACGTTACATTAATTTTATAATACAACTATAGTCGTACGAGCATACTCATAGTTGTAGTAATAGCTAGATGAAAATTAGCTCAAATCAGTGTAATTGACTATCTTGCGCGCGCCGCATTTAAATGCGTAATTGATTTGAGACTTTTTTTGTTTTGAATGGGATTGATTTGAGACATATTTTGCCTTGTTAAGAGGATAAATATGACCTGCTAGAATCTACTTGTCTACTAGAACTACTAATATTTCTTGACTTGGTCTCAGGTCCCCTATGGGCTAAGCATAACATGAGCTTGCAAGTCAAGGCAAGGCACTAGGTACGTAGGATTAACTGGAGAGCATGAAACTAAGCCATCTTACTTAATTTGGGCAATCCAACTCTCCAAGTGGAATTTTTCCCCTGTATAAATCCGTGAATCATATGACCACCTTCACGAAGAGGTCAATTGGATGAATCAGTTTATTTGACAAATGGGCCTAATTGTGCTTTAGAATTAAATGAGGTATGCCACTTGAAGCTACAAAATATCTGTACCATGAAGAAATTTTCAAGAGATGATGAGCTACTTGCAAACCTTATTTATTTATCATGTGTATTACTAAATCTTAGTGGATAATGAAAGCTACTCTTATCCTTTTTTCTTTTGTGAAAGCTACTGTTAATTGTACTTATATGGGGATCCCAGAATGTATATATTAATTTCGTACTTTCACCAAGTAGCCCTAGCTACAAACAATCTACTACGCAATATATACTGTTCAAATGCGATGGTACAATTGTAGTGCAAAAATAAATTTTGAAAATAATTATTGAATTTTTTTTAAAATTTTTATTTGCTTTTATTCTCTTTTTTTAGTGGATCTGAACAGGTTGACATTTTTTTTTTTTTTTTAAGAGGTGGGAGCACGTACAAGTGGCAAGTGCCCCACCCTCATAAGAATCACAACACGGGAATCAGGGGTTCAAATACTCATCTTGTAGCCTCTAGGGAGAACAAAAATTCTCATCTACCTTTCTTTGTAGGGAGGGTGTCCTTCTCTAATTAAGCCTGTCAGCCCATTTGACTTGCCCGGCGCATATGGTTTGCAGGCTATTACATGCGTCCTTGTAGCCAAAAAAAAATAAAAAAAATGTCTATGCTGGGTTGGACCTATTTGATGCAGCTTTCCAACCCGTTGGACAAATGGATCAGTCTGTATAAAGAGGTTGTGGCCACTTTGCACTGCTCCAAATAAATTAAGGGCCGTCAAGTTGGACCGGCAGGAGACTTAAGATTGTCGGTCATTCGACGATGGCGAACCCCAACGCAGTGGACCTGGTGGCTTTATGGGCTGGCCCACAGCAGACTTTCCTTTTTCTGTCTTTATGGGCTGCGGACTTTATCCGCGACTTTACTTTGTCCCACTCAAAGTGTCAAGATATTTTTTATTCTAGGCCCATTAAGCGAATTTTATCGTCCCAATACCCCGTAGCCCACTTACGAATAGTTATTTTATGGGTTTTTTTTTTTTTTGGTTTTGGTGCTAAGTTATTTTATGGGTTTAAAACTAGTGCTCGTGCATTGTACTCTTCACTATTATTAGTTTAAATATTTTTCTTACAAATGGGAAAAATAATTCCATTAAATAAAAGATATGCGATACTTATAAGAAGGAATGTATTGTGTCAGGTACTTAAGAGTTTAGAGAATTTGTTTTTGATTTTTTTCATGACGCTTAAAAAGTTATAAAATTGAAGCTTAATAAGTATATTATTCTTGCGAAAGAGAGTGTTAGATTGGACAATTATATAGAGTTGATTTAATTTCTTCACATTCAGTGTTACAATATGTTTTGTGATGATAAGAGTACTAAAGGTCACATGTGATCACATTCATGAATAGTTATGGAGGGAGAAGTTTCTTTTCAATTGGTTGTAGATAGTGAAAGTGAAGTAGTGTGATCATCATCAATTTCATCATGAAGCTAAGCCAATTAGTTATAGACATTATTAGATGTGTAAATTTAAGGTGAGAAGATGATCCTAAGTTCTAACTAACATGGACCATATAACAATAAGACAAATGCAAATAAAGAATTCAATACATAGCTCACAACTAATCCTTGGCCCAATTAATTATCATCAAATAGAAACGTTCACAAAATCAGGAGAAAAATAATAATAATGGTATGAATAATTAACATGAAATATGAATTAAGTATAATTAGTGACACGAGCAGAGGTGCGGTTGGTGAGAAGCATAATGTCATTATCTTTCAATATCTTCCTGCCCAAACAAAACAAAGTAGCAAACGGACTCCTTATTTGTCTATGGATGATCCTCCATTCTGCGTTACGAGAGTCGTCTTTCTTTCACAGCTCCATGAAAACTCTTTTTGTTTGTTTTTCTTTTGGCTTATCGATCAACTGCATGATCACATTAAATTAATTACGAGTTCGTCTTTCATTTTGCCAAATTTCGTCAAGGTAGTCGTATGTGATGTTATTGTAACCGTTAAGATTAACTGAAAGTCGATCTATTAAATATAAGCGCTTAAGACCCTCGTCTCACCAAAAATTACCGTTCACCAGTTTCAAAAAAGTTTCTGTGCTCATCATAATTCATATGGGATAGGCGTAATACAATCCTCCCATATTAATACTGTATTTGATAGAAGTATCACAAGTTCACAACAATTGCAATGAAAAAGGGTAAGAAAAGATTTCAAAAAGGAGAGAAAGGACGCCCCCACATCATTTGATGTGCAGCCCGTGGCTTTTAAATTGGGTTCCTGGTGGCGGCTAATCGTACGTGATGGATTGTCGATCCCCTGTCAATGGGGAAAAAAATCAGATATTTATATCTGTCAAGCTACGATTCGTTTCTTAATTTGTCCCTGCATCTACCACGTGTGAATCAAATTAACCAAATAATGGCCATTTACGAATCATTATGACTTTATGAGCATCGAATTTCTTTCATTTTTCCCAGAGTTGACATCGGATAAGAGATGACACCCGACACGATTAGCACGAGACACAATACGATCTGACACGACACGGGTACAAAGCGAGCACGAGCACGAATAAGTCAATTTGGGCCTAGGCTCAGGCCTATATTTTGAATTGAAAGCACTTGGATAATATTTTAAAAAAAGCTTAGGCACGAGCACAGGCACGACCTGAGCCTACCTTTTGGATGAGTAAGCACGGCACGTCACGGGCACGAATCACGACAACTACAAGCACGACACGATACGACATTGTTCCAAATAACGAAGGCACGACTCAAGCACGACACAAATCCATGTTTACATAGGATGTATTTTTTTTTCCCCTTATTCAATAACAAGTTAAGTTTAGTCCAGTTCGATTTAGTGTAGTTCAATTAAGTCGAATTCAGTACAATTTGCATATACATAGAAGAAGAGAATTTGAACTTAAAAACTAATTAATGTACCAATACATTCGTCTTAATCATTACGCTAAAACATCCTAGGTTAAAAGTATGAATTAGTTTGCGAAGTAGAAATCCACGACATTTCACAATATTGGAAAAGATAGGTTATTCGATTGCTAATCCCGTCAAATAAGCATTGTTACTAGTTAGTAACAAAATATACTAGAATCAATAAGTTTTGGGTGAAACCAACTCACTTAAAAATGGGGTCACTATTTAGAAATGCAGAGGTTACTTATGGTGAAAGGTGACCATTATTGTTTCATTTAAAAGTGACCCCCGTCTCATCAAAAGTTACAAAAAGACAGTCTTATAGAAGTTGTTGTGTACTAGAATATAACATAATTTATTAATTTGTCTCATGATGGGCTTGGAGGATAATAAAGACTAGAGATGATGAAATTTAGCCGTTTTCTTCAATTGTGAGGCTGGTTCAATATGTACGTATAGGATAGGCTTCATTGCCTCTGTTTTCAAATGACAGTAGCTCAAACAAATTCTTGAGTTACCCGTGTATGTCCGTATTGGCACAACTTGGTGCTTATGTTATGAATGAGGTGGAAGATGGCCCTTTCTTTTCTTTTTTTCTTTTATTTGACGGGAGGAATTTCTTTATCCGACCCGAATTTTCTGATCCGATACCCGATTTTGACCCGAATAGTAAACCCAAAGGTGAACTGAAACCCGACGTCAATCCGACCCAAATCTAACCCGACTCGAAACCGATCCAATTCGAATGACCCGAAATTAACCGATCTGAATGTGACCCTAAAAATAATGACCCGTACTCGAACCGAACCTGAACCGAACCCGAAAGATTGCAAGTTTAAAAACTTAACTTTTTGCTTATTTGTGCTCCTAAGATAGCTTGATAAAAATATTTAACTCTTTAAAGTTCACTTTTAGAGATTTACAAACATCTTTTTATTGTTTTCGAAAGGAAAACAGTAAACAAATCATTATATCCCATAGTTATTAGTAAGACTTACAATACTATAAACCCGACTTGAATCCGAACCCGAAAAAAATCGGAAACCCGAATCCATACCCGACCTAAATGTATTTGACCCATAACCGAATCGAACCCGAAGCATCTTGAAGAAATAAAAACCAAACCCGAACCGAAGTGAACCAAATCCAAACTGAACCAATACAAACTGACCCGAAAATGATCCGAACCGAGCCCGATCTGAACGACCCGTTTACCAGGTCTAGGAGGAAGATGACTGTTTCATTTCACCTACTAATAAGTCAACAATATTCCTAACTTTGTAAGAATGTCAAGGAAATAGACAATGGGTTGTTGGCACAGCCCATCTTGACTTCTCTTTATAGTACCAACTTGGGCCCACATCAATTTAGTATATATTTATCTCAAAGCCCAACTTTACAGACTAACCCAATCACACACAAAGAGAGCGTGTTTTTTGATGAGTAGCTACTAGCTAGCCATAATTCAAAAAGTTATTGATTCTCCTATTATATCATATCATATCATATCATATTTAGGGTTGCCCACAAAACCCCTTATTGTAAGTGTAAACCTCTCTTTTTCTTTTAAGAGCAGTTGGACCATCATATCTTCTGTCTTTCTCCAACTTTCTCTCTCATCCTAGGGTTTCTACTAATCATGAAAAGAAGTATATGGTCCTCCTCTCTTGTTGTTTCTTGTAGGTTTTGTCCATCTATTGATCAGAGCCCACAATTTGTGTCTTTTTTCACTTGTTATTGCTAGTTTCTTTTCTGGCTTATTCATTCACTCATTGTTTTAATTTCATTTCTTCTAACTATTCTAGCTAGCTAGTGATCATAAATCATGATCTGATACCTTCACCTTGATGCTGCTAGCTAGTGTATATGATCTGTATACCACTATGATTGCCACCACTTACCAGAAGAGCAACAACACATGCCATACAGGATTTTGCCCCTTCACTTAATCACTAAAGGGATAGACCAAATTAAATAAACATTATAAAAGCCTAAAGCATGGAAAACCAATATATACCCAAAGTCTTCTCATACACACATGTATGTGTAGTAGTTGTGTACCACCTTTGCTATAAATATACAATCTTGTTAGGGTTAGGGTTTGACACCAAACCAAACCAAACCCCCTAGAGCTTTCCTTGCTTTAATCCCCCATTCTCATATTTTTGAAGTTCAAAGTAGTACTTAATATCATTTTACCCAATATAATCAAATCGTGTTATTAGCTAGATAGATAGATATAATGAAGAAGAGGCAAGTGGTGATTAGGCGAGATCAAGGATCGCGAAGGAGTAATAATTCATCATTAGGGGCTCGATATGGAGAGTGTCAGAAGAATCATGCGGCCAACATAGGAGGGTATGCAGTTGATGGATGCAGAGAGTTCATGGCAAGTGGAGCTGAAGGTACCAGCAACGCCCTCGTATGTGCAGCATGTGGATGCCATAGGAATTTCCATAGGAAAGAGGTTGAAGCTGAAGTTGTCTGTGAGAGTTCTTCTCCTCCTTCTTGATGATGTGTAAATTAATTAAGGTAAATGCATAGAGAAGAAAAAAGAAAAAGAAAATAGGACTTTCAAGCTAAGGAAAGTTGATTGATTATATTGATTGATGAAGGTCTCTTTCTGGTTTGTGACTGAAGATCAGTGGAAAGGATGAAAAGAAAAAGAAAAGATAAGAATATATTTACTCATGTTGATTGAAAAAATTCCTTGGAATTTATACTGAATTAAGATTGACATGTTGGGATGTTGCTGTAAGTCTCCTGATTGGAATGACAACAATGAGTCTGTAAAATCAAGCTCTCAGATTGAATTACCATATTATTGTTCTGGTGCCATTTCTGACATTTCTTATTGTTCATCTTTTCTTATTCTAGATATATTGAGCATATATCATCAGTTTTTCATCCTTATCGTAATTATATTAGCTAGATAACTATAGGCTATATCACAATTTATTTACTACATATCAGTCGCTATTTGTGACTTTTGACTTGATTCCCTCAGGAGCTACATCAAATTAAAGGTAAAACTTAAATAAAATAAGATGTTCAGGAGTATTCTTTTTCTCATGTATTTGCTGTAAGTTTGATTGATCAAGCAGGCCTTTCGTATATGTACTGTACTCTATGTTTTGATCTTTTTCTTTTTTCTATGGGGATATGACTCATGTTGTAAACCTGTAGGTATATATTGGTGGACAGTGTTTTGAGAGTAAATTTAGGTTGTTATGTTTGTCCTTCACAAAAACTTATATTAGGCGGCCTCAAATAAGGTCACTCATACAACCATGGCGTCATGTTTGGTTATAGATTATCTTGACCGTTGCTTGGTTATACTCTTACGAATAAAGATTGTATAGCATTTATAACCATGAAAAGTCAAGAAACATATTTTGGATCAAGAAACAAGCAATAGTAAACCTAAAGCTATATTATATAAATGTCGCATCTCAATGTTTTGACATGTTGCACGAATTTTGAGTGGAAGTACAAGTGATGAACCATTCAACAAGGCATTATGTTTACAAGGAGATGCTTCTGGGAAGAGGAATTGTAGAAAAAACGAATTGAAAGCGACATGGAATTTAATCAAACTCACAGTCTTCAAGGTGGAAGGGTAGACACGAGATCGACAATTTAGGAGTTTTAGTCAATCTCAGCTTATCGATTTAGGTGCTCATCCGATCCTTTCTAGCTTCTAATGGAGTACTACTATACTACTATTAGTATAACATATCGTTATGTCCATATCTACATCCGTTGCTAAAAGGTCAACATTACTAATTTATGTGCAATATTTCCAAGAATTTAGAATCTCATGTTCTCAATTAGCAGATAGGTATAATAGTTAGAAATATTTGGTGTAACAAATTAATATGAAGCATTACTAAAGGTCACTCTTCACTTTTCATGAAAGAAAGATTAGTGACTTTTTGTCTCTAAGTTAACCTTGTTTTTATAAGAAGTTATCCTGTTCTACTTTAAAACGGTTTATACGAGTTTTTAGATTAAATGAGACGATATACTCATTGTATTTTGTCCGGATTTTTGTTAGCATATAGTGGCAAACTGACAACTACTGATACCTCATAATATAGTACGAGCGAGTATTACTTTCAAAATGTTATTTGATATAACCTCCCCTTTCGTTACAAATTGTATAATGATTATAAGAGTCATGTAAAATAATGGATCAAATCAGAATTTTAGTATTTTGATCAAATCAGAATTTTAGTATTTTTTTCAAAACGCTATTTTTGCAATCTAGATAATCTAACTTTAATTATTTGACTAGCAATTTGTCGGAAAGTAGATTGAGTTAGAATGTAAAAAATCATATGGTTATATACATTATTTTGAACTACACTTTCATTAGTAAATCTTAGCTTTTATAGTCTTTCAAAACTGTAAGTGACCAAAGTTATTGGTTAAAGTTGGCTTCATAATTCACATGACTTCTAAGAAATGAAAGAAGGTGTAATAGTGACTATTCCCTCCATTCCAAATTCTTCTTTATATTTGGATTTTTGAGATTAAAATACACAAAATTTGATCATTACTTTTTGAAATATTTAAAAATTTATAAATTAAAAATATTCTTGTTAGATTCATTCTCTCTCTCTATATATAGTATTTAGTATGTTCCAAATATCATAATTTTATAAAATTTATAGTTGCGTAATCATAGTTATTAAAAGTGATAGTGTTGCGTTGGAAGATCGTTAAAAGTTAAAAAGAAAAGAAAGATTTAAAATGGAGAAAGTATTATTCATGTTACAACGGCTAGTCGGCTAGATCAGATTTTTACTCATCTTTCAAAAACACGTTTAAGTTCTCCATCTCTATTCTGTTTTAAGTCAATTTTCATTGAGGTGATATTTGAAATAAAGATATTGCTATTGCGCTTCTTCTTTCTTACATAGTAGATCTGATTTCTTTTGGAAAAAATGTTACCTACTAATGTCTCACCAATGTTTGCCAATGATGAAGATTTCTTTTTTTTTTTGGCTACACTAATCTATGTTGCATTGTTTGTATATCTTGATTCTTGACAAGCTGATATGACTAAAAAATGTCACAATGCACGAAGGGATTAAAAAGTTGAAACAATATAAGAAGATAATAATCGGCTTGTCAGTTCAAAATAAAATTTCAGTTTAGTTCAGTAATAATCGGTTCAGTTCAAAGGTGTTCATTTCAGAAACGTATATATATTTTGTCTCATAAAGAAAAAAGTGGTATTTAATTGAGTTAAGTCGTGTTTATTTCAATTGAGGGAGTAGGGATTAGGGACAAAGAAGCAAACATCTTTTGTTACCATTGCTCGTGATTCCGCCCTTGGTTCAAAGAAGTAGTCTACTTATTTAAAAAAAAAGAAAGAAAAGGAACAATCACATTGGACTAAATCACTAAAATGCGACTTAGAGGCCCAACTTTATTACCGAAGTACCTATATGCTATATCTGATATCTGGACGTCAGCCCATAAATTAATACTAGATTAGGCCCATGAGTGAATGTTATGAGCAGGGCCGATTCGAATATCATTCTGCATCGGGCTGCCTACTTGACAATAGATCCGAAACTGACAAAACTCTAAAACCAAAGTTAGCCCGAACTCGTTGTGGACAGAAACAGGATGATTTCCTCAAATATACATCATTCACAAACTAATTCCCAAATTAGCTTCGGTTCTAAACTATTTTCCCACATATACACCACGTAGGATCGGAAAAGCAAAGCCGCTGTGGCCCACAGCGACTTTTACCCAAAAAAAAAAAAAAAAAAAAAAATTATAAAAAAAAAATAATAATAAAAAAAAAATAAATAAATTGGCAAAGCCGCTGTGGCCCACAGCGGCTTTGCCTTAAAGCGAATTTTTTATTTTTTTTTTTATTAATTTTTTATTTTTTATTTTTTTTTTTTGTTTTTTTCGGCAAAAGTCGCTGTGGGCCACAGCGGCTTACGGGTAAGCCGCTGTGGCCCACAGCGGCTTTGCTTTTCCGATCCTACGTGGTGTATATGTGGGGAAATAGTTTAGAACCGAAGCTAATTTGGGAATTAGTTTGTGAATGATGTATATTTGAGGAAATCACACCATCTGGGTAAATAGTTTATATTAATTTCACTTTTGAAAAAATAACATGAAAAGGTAAAAATGAATCTCCAAAGGGAGGTGGTATTTAACTATTTACTATTTAGAAGTTAGAAATATAAAGGTTACGGAAAATGAAAAATTAAGCATAAATCTTTCAGGGTAGTTTTGCAAAGACTTGTACGAAATGGTATAATACAATACAATAGCACAAAATGGGTAAATGAAAATTAGATCCAAATTCTGAATATATTTTTTTTTAGGCGCACCTTTTGGGTTAAGCACAACGGGGATTCAGAATTACAATCAGCCATTGACAGAAAAAGAGCAAAAAAAAATATTCATAGGTCTTCAATACCACCAAACAATCAGGGAATGTATGAAACACAAGAAAATGCAACTAAGTAACATAGTTATCATGCATTTTTACGTGAACATGAAACGCATCTCATAACAAAATTATCAACAGGTGCATATAACCAAGATGGGTTGGTGTAGTGGTTCAGCACTTCATCCCTTAAACAAGTGGTTGGGGGTTCGAATCCCAACTCTTGCGAATGGAAAAAAATCCCTTGGCCAACCCCCTACTGCTTAGTGCGCTGACAGTTGGGGCGAGGGGATTAGTCATTGTGGTCGACAGTGGAATACCCTTGGCAAAGACAAAAAAAAAATTATTTGTCTTTTTATTAGGTGTGTTATTTATTCTTCTTCTTATTCTTAGGTAATGGAAGCAACCGACAGATTTAATTGCTCGAAATATTTTTTGATACGTACTTGCATTGCTAGTAAATTACATATTCTTTAACAGTACCAGAAATCATTTGTGACATAGTAGGCTTTATTTATTTTTTATTAGGCTTTATTTACAAATGTTATGGGTCTTCGATCATCTTAGCCCTGAATCTACCCCTTCTAGGCGACGGCTAATATGATTTTCTTGTTCACAAACTCACAACATGGATGCAAACTTGCTCTGATACCACTTGTAAGTTGTAACAATCTAATCCAATATCACTACGTAAAAACATTAAAAATAATAAATTTTGAACCCTTAAAAGTTAAAAATGTCACTATTGCAGCACCATGCAAATTCATCAATTGTTGGCTTAAATACTGGATCTACCATGTATCATGTATGCTTGTTTCTTTTGAACTTTAATGCCACATGCATTGTGGATGGAGCAGCTAGTTGTGGTCCTCTTCCGTGCTAGTACTTTACAGTGCAGGGGCGTAACACTCCAACTTGGCGAACTTGATCAACAATTTGCAACATCAACTCAGTGAATTAATGTTTTTGTAATTGCTTAATTAGTTCCTACTTTAGCCCTTTATTATCACCTAAAAAAGGGGGAGGACAAGGGATGTTAGGTTTCAACAAATTAGGCTCATTAAAACGAGTGTTTATAACATGCATCAACCAGTTATTTCCAACGTAAAATTAATTGGCTATTAGTAGAGTCTTCCTCTATTTTCAATGGTGTATTAGAGCGTAACATTGTCAGGTGGTGCTACTAAAACACTTAGAAAATTTGCGATCATTGTCAACCAAATGATTTGGTCATTTTCTAAAAAGTTAGATTTCATAAAAAATACAACTTCTCACGAATTGCGACGTTCCGAATTGAACCAAACAACCACAAAGAAAACACGAGAAGAACAAGTGTTAACATTTAATTTGTTATGTTGTTTGTTTGACATAAAACACAATAAGTTATACTTCTACTTCCTACAAATTGGAAGAAGTTCGAATTGTTTACCTGGCCTTGGTAAGTGAGGTTTCAAAGGAGTTTTGGTATAGAAAGTACAACTTCTTGTATCAACTCAAATACTACTCCATTTATACTATCCAAGAACTTAAAATATGGGAATTACCACTTCATTCCCAAAAAAATACAGCTTTCCATAATTAACCAAATGACCATTGAACCCTTAATACTATGCAGTATGCAATAGCCATTTATAGAGAGAAGAAAATTAAGTGGCAAGTTCCATGTGAAGCGGGTAGTGGGCAAAGCACATGTGAGATGTCCGTGTAATCCGTCAATAAAATGTAGGATGGGAAATGGGGAAGGTTTAATAATGTTGAGACTTTTGTGTTGTGTTGTGTTGACCGTTGCTTAAATGAGAGCACATGTTTGCAGTTCCCATGGCTAACCCACTTGATTCATCTTCCAGTAATGCCTATGCCGTATACCATATACCGTATACCGTCTTATGCGTATATCGTATATGTATTGGTGGAGATCTCTATACGCTCTTGCTCTTTTTTTTCCCCCCAAATCAAAAAAAAAAAAAATCTCCCACCAAGTCACCAACTACTATTTTTTTTTTCCCCGGTTACTTTACAGAAAGGAACAGCAAATTAGACTTTTGGACATGGCCAGCCAAGAGGGATACCCGAAAAGTCGAAACTTTTAACTCAAGCGTGACTCAACTTCTCTGCTTTGTAGACCATTTGATCTTCTCCAGCTTCCATTAGATGTAATAAGAGACATGAGACCAGGGAGCCTCTGATATTTGATTAACGAGGAATACCATTTTGGAGGACTTTTGTGAACAATGATTTAGCCATGTTAATTAAATACTAGTGGTAAGTGTTATGCTAATTTTTTATTGGTATTTGGGGAAAGAAAAGAAAAAAAAAAAAAAAAAAAGGGGCCAATTCATTTTAAACCGTCCATTTCCAATTATTGTAAATGGATTATGGCATACTGGAAAGTGGGTCGGATCGGGTACAAAGGCCCCTCCCATTTGCCGACCTCTAGTATTGAGATATTCCTACATATATGCAAATTGTATTTTAAACTTACATGATCTCTTTGGGTGAAATCTTATTCTTTTAATGCAATTTGTATTTTTGTATATGCGGGCCCTAAAATTGCTCGCATGGCCTGAATTATTTGCCTCTAATTGGAGTGCTATGAGTAAAAGTAATAGTGCTTTTGTTAGAGTTGAACGTATCAGAATTGAACTGAACCAAATTCAACATCACTAAATTAGATATTTCTGAACGGAACACAATTGAATTGAATTGAACACAACTTAATATGTTGTGAGACAAAAAGTGTTTTTCGAAACTCATCACCGATAAACTAAACTGAATATCATTTAACAGAATTTAAAATCATTAAATTAACACCTAAAGTGAATTGAACTAACCGTAAAAGTAAAAAAAACTTTAACGAAACGACCCTAATTCCTTGTAGATAGTGGACCAGTGGTGCATTAAGAAATGTTGCATGTTGGATATGCCGGGGTGATGTCTATGGTCTATGGAGAGTGGGAAGACATTGAATTGTTTGATGTGTGGTGACAAAAGACAACCTCCGTCTGTAAATTCAAAAAAGAATTAAGAAGAACTCGTCTGTAATTTATTTATTTTTTCCCTCTCCTCTTTAAATTCGTTTACTCAAATTAACGGTTATAACGTTCTCTGACGATGCATTAAATAGGCCAAAATCAAGGAAAATGAAAAGGGGATACGGTACAGCGTATTATGAGCAAGTGTGTAGTGTGTTGCAGTAACTGGGGATGATCATGAGGCCGCATCTTCTGTGTCATGTGCAATACTCAGGTGGAGCACATGCATCGAGGCTAAACTGGGGCCCCCAAACTCCAATTATTGCCTTTGCTATTGTTTCTGTTTTAATACTCAATCACCTTTCCATTTTCCTTTATTTATCTCAATTAATTAATTAATAATTAATACATACATAGATATTACTTATTAGCATTGATGCATGCAATTGCAACACAAATGATCTGATCAATCCCAAAAAGATCTTTGCTGTAGTACGATAACTTAACGTGTGTTTTTTGAAGGTGGATCATAATTCAACATTCCTTTTCAAGAGGTAACAGAAACGGTTGATCCAAACATAATTTAATCAACCATATGTCATTTAATTAATTGTTTATTGATCTTTGCTAAGTTCCTAATCTACTTCAGCCATAAACAATGCACCGATTGGTATTTGCACTTGCCGGGCCCCCACTACCCATGTTACTTGGACCCATAAACCCTTCTGTCTGAATTGTCTCTCATCTTAGATTATGAGGGACAATGATATTCATACAATGGTGGTATATTACAACTTTTTTTTTTTTTATAAGAGAAGTGACAAAGTTGCTCTTACTATTTGGAATTTCAGGGGGGTATTTGTGGTAGTGAAAAAGGAGAGAGGAGAGAGATAGACACACAAAAATGATTGTAATGTACAATCATTGTACAAGATTCATTTTCCAATCAGTAGCACCCATGGCCTACAACTTCTTGCTACCTATACTCGCATTTTCATTCGTAATTGACTAATTGGGTGTGGAAAAAGATGTTTCCACAAACGCATTACATTACAACCTGAATTGAGGAAACAATTTCTTGCGATTATGTAGTAAGTACCATTTGCAAGTACAACAACTGGAGTTATACTCATACATGTTCTTCCTCAGCTTCACAATAGATGTTAGGATTCAACCATGCATAAACTCGTTGTTAATTACAATAACTTATAAGTCTTACTAAACTATTTTTCAAATTGTCCTATTTAGCGCACAAATGTAATCCAAAATCCAACTCCGCGCACGCTAGACTAAATTCCAAATTAAGTTACCATGTTCTTCTTTTAGTAGAAACTTTTGCTCCTATATCAACAAGTATACAAATATATGAGGGAGAGGAGATTTGAATTTAAAATCTAGTGTATCTAATACCTCAATTTTAACCAGTAGGTTAAGATATCTTTGATAAATCTACCGACAAATTGAGTAAGATTCTCATTAGCAGTAGGCAACATCAAATATTGAGATAGTGGAATGAAAATTAATGTAGTCACTTTCTGATCTAGGCAAGTTTTGATCCCCAAAGTTAAAATTCAATAGAGACTCAGCTGCCCAACTAACCAAATTGGGGAGAGAATTGAGAAGCGAGATAGATCCATTAATTAATGTTTTCATGTCCTAGTATATCAGAAAATTAAGTTTGTGGATGAGAAAATAAAGAGAATCAAGTGGGCTCAACAACTAAAATGAAAACCGATGTACTACACTACTACTTTTGTTCAGTTGGGGCATCTCAACTTGGCTTTTAGGCCCATTCCAATTTAAATCTATAAATACCTCCGCAATCCTAGGCAGTTCCATATCCAGCTTCATTTTCTTTGCATTTCATTTTCAAAATCCTCAAAAAATCTCACTATTCCCCACTTTGAACCAAAAAATGGCCAACACTAAGATTTTCTCTCTCCTGCTCTTGGCTCTCATTGCCTTTTCCATGCTTGCAACTGAGGTTTTGGCCGGCAAGGGCCGCAACTATGGACCTGGCAGTGTCAAGCCTTCTCGTAAGTCACTTTTTTTAGATTTTTTTTTCAACTCTTGTTAGTTTAATTAGCTACTAAAGTTAATTTAATTAATTTGATTCAAAGAAAATCAAAAATTGATTCTAATTGTGGGTTGTTACGTTGTGAAATGAACAGAATGCTACTCAAGGTGTAAAAATCAAAGGTGCTCAAACACACAGTACTTCAACAATTGTATGCTGTTTTGCCAAAAGTGTTGCAGAAAGTGTCAATGTGTGCCACCAGGTACCTACGGCAACAAGCAGGTGTGCCCTTGCTACAACAACTGGAAGACCAAGGAAGGTGGCCCCAAATGCCCTTAATTTGTTTTCTCTCTCCACCCTCCTAACTTCATTATATCCTCTCCAAAGAAAGAAAACAGGGGAACTATATTACTACTTACTAAGTACAAGTCCTAAATTATTGTAAGGCTAGTACTAATTTTTTTTGTTAGTACTGGAAAAAATGTTGTTACTTTTCTTTTGTTATGACATAAGCCATTAACTCATTGGCTATTCAATGTATGTTATATTTATTTCCATAGCTCCATTGTTGAGGCTTGAGAGGTATAAACAGCCCTTGTGAACCCACGCGCAATTGAGAGCGTACCTGTACTCCGCATCTGCAATATTAATGTAATTGGTTGAATATATTTCAGCTTTTATTCTCTGGCCTCTGCTTACAACTTTCAGGATTGGTGAACTTTTGACAAGTTTGAGGCAGAAAATATAATTTCTGTATTGATTATCACGGAATACGTATATAGCCCTAGTACCTATATATATCTTCTAGTATATGGAAACAATTTGTATATGGAAATAATCCTAAATAATATCAAACTCTATGATAACTTGACATATTTCAGGCGGAACCGAACTTTCCATAAGTCACGTCTAAAATATCGCAGATCTCGTAACACCCTCCCTCAAGTTGGAGCATGGGGTTCACGATGCCCAACTTGCTGAGTAATAAATCAAATTGCTTCCTGCCTAGAGCCTTTTTAAATAAGTCAGCCAATTGCACTGCCGTAGGAACATACGATGGAACAATCAGTCCTTCGGTAATAGCATCACGAACAAAGTGACAATCAGCTTCAATATGCTTCGTGCGTTCATGGTAAACAGGATTGTGGGCAATGTGTAAAGCCGATTGGCTATCACAAAACAATGGTATAGCTGTGGGATGATGAACACCTAAACTTAATAACAAACCTTTCAACCACTTGAGGTCACAAATGATGGCAGCCATGGATCGATATTCTGCTTCAGCGGAAGACTTTGAGACAGTAGTTTGCTTCTTTGTTTTCCATGAGATAGGTGATTGACCTAGGAATACCAGCTAACCCGTTAAGGAACACCGTGTGAGGGGCAGACATCCCAATCTGAATCACACTATCCATTTAAAGATAAGTCATTGTTAGCTCGCAATAAAATACCTTGACCTGGAGTTCCCTTTAAATAATGCATAACTCGTAGAGCGGCCTCCCAATGCTCTTGGTGAGGATCTTGCATAAATTAAGATAGAAGATGAACCGAATATGCCAAGTCAGGTCGTGTCACAGACAAATACACAAGACGACATACAAGACGCCGATATGATTCCGGATCATCAAGTTTGGCACCAATGGCACGGTCTAACTTGTGATTTTGCTCAATGGGTGTATCTACTGGTTTTGCCCCCAAGAGGCCGACCTCAGTAATAATGTCAAGAGTATATTTCCTTTGACAAAGAAATAAGCCAGCTGAACTCCGAACACCTTAATACCCAGAAAATATTTAAGTTGACCGAGGTTTTTCATATGAAAACAGTCACCCAAATAGGCCTTGAAAGCACTTAAAGCAACAGAATTATTGCCCAAAATGATTAAATCATCAATATAGACCAAGACATTGAGTTGCACGCCATCTTTAGTGTTAGTAAACAGTGAGTAATCGAAGTAAGACTGAAAAAAGCCATACCCTTTCAAAGCAGTGACCAGTTTTGCAAACCAACAACGGGGTGCCTGTTTTAAGTCATATAAAGATTTGCGAATACGACATACCAGATTTGGCTCCGCGGACGTGAAGTCAGGAGGCAATTTCATATAAACTTTCTCATCAAGATCACCAAGAAGAAAGGCATTGTGAACATCCATTTGGTGAAGTTCCCAATTCTTGGAGGCGGCAATGGCTAAGAAGGCACGAATGGTCGCCATTTTGGCAACAGGAGCAAAGATCTCAGAGTAATCCAAGCCTTCGATTTGATGATTTCCAAAAATAACCAAGGGAGCTTTTAATCGCTCAAGATCTCCATTGGAGATGTAATTCCTCTTATAAACTCATTGACTGCCTAGTGCACGTTTGCAAGGTGGAAGCGGTTCGAGAGTCCAAGTACCATTATCCTCTAAGGCTTTAACTTCCTCTTGCATAGCCTTCTTCCACCCATCATCTTTCAAGGTCTCCTTAAAAGACCGAGGTTCATTTCCTGTAATTACAGTTGCAAGAAACGTGCGATATGGCATAGAAAAACTGTCACAATTAATATAGTGTGCTATAGGAAAAGGAGTACATGAGTTATGCTGTGGAGGAGAAGTAGCAGTGTTTAATGGACTCTCTTGAACAACATTGTGAGTAACAAAATCCCTTAGGAGCACTGAAGAGGTTTTAGTGCGTTTTCCATGACCCAAAACTTTTTCGGAACCCTAATTATTATGCTTGTTTGTTCTTCAGTATGGTCAGACCTAGTCTTTACAGAGTCGTCTACAACACTGGGTTGTTCTATTTCTATTGGGCTTGCCGGACTTGTGGTTTGGTCAGACCCAGTATTGACAGTGACAGAGGAATTAGGGTCATTGGGGATAAGAGACACATCAAGACCCTCATCTGTTGTATCCCTGGAATTAGGGACAGTGGCAACAGTGGAGTCATCCAAAAAATCCGCAAAGTCTAAATCAATATCAACATCCATATCAAAGTGATCCATTGGCCTAATATTGCTAGCTTCCATGTCAACAAAGGGAAAAATCTCTTCAAAGAATTTTACGTCTCTTGACACAGAGAACTCATGTTTATCAATATCATAAAGCCTCCATCCCTTTTGACCAAAAGAATATCCAACAAATATGCATTTACGGTTACGACTCGCAAATTTATCCCCCTTTGTCTTTTGGTTGTGGGCAAAACATAAAGACCCAAACACTCGAATGGCATCATAAGATGGAGAATACCCAAACAATTTCTCAAAAGGAGTGAGATTGTCAAGGACAGTGGAAGGAGTTCTATTCATTGAATGGGCAGCGGTTAATACACTCTCTCCCCAAAAATAAATAGGCAAATTGGCTTGGAAGCGCAAGGCGCGGGCAACATTTAGGATGTGTTTGTTTTGTCTTTCAACTCTCCCATTTTGTTGCGGAGTCCCAGTGCATGAGGTTTGGAATAAGATACCACAAGCAGTAAAATAAGCAAGCAAACATCTGAACTCCGTTCCATTATCACTCCGAACAATTTTTATGGTTTGAGAAAATTGTCGCTCAACCATAGCAACAAAGGACATGAATTTAGAAAAGACTTCTGTTTTATCATCCAAACCCACACATCTCTAGAGAAATTATCAACAATAGTCAAAAAATATCTAGCACCACAAGAAGATGTATGACGATAGCCGCCCCATAAATCAATATGAATTAATTCAAAAATCCGACTAGCCTTAGGGTCACTCAAAGGAAATTTGTCTCTGGGATGTTTAGCTCGAAAACACACTTCACAAGCTTTATTCAAACTGACTTTAGAATTACAAACTTGAGGAAGTAATTTACTACTTTTTCCGAAGGATGTCCCATCCTAGTAAGCCAAAGACCCAAAGAAGAAGCGTCCGCGTCCACTGTGACAGCCTGCACTGTTTGTGGTCCCTTGAAGTAGTAGAGTCTATCTTACTTACTTCTCGTTCCAATCAGCTTCCTCGTTTGGTCCTGTATAGCACACATATATCGATTAAAAATGACAATACTATCCAAATCATCACACAATTGTGAAACGGACAATAAGTTGCATTTCAAGAGAGGGACATAAAGAACATGAGTGAGAGACAAAGCATCCGACAATCGCACTGAGCCCTTCTTTGTTGCAACCACTTTCTTTCCATCAGGGAGACCAACGAGAGATAGGATATCTTTCACATCGAACAATAGAGAAAGATTACCAGTAACATGATTAGATGCACCTGTATCAATAATCCAAGAGTGACCATTAATCTTACCACTCAAACGATTACCGGAAACAGTCATATTACCAAAGACACTTTCAAGCGTCTTCCAGTGATCAGCGGAAAATAATTCTGCAGATGGTGTTCCAGTGGGTTCTGAAACAACTGCAGCATTGGCACGGACTCCCCCTCGACCACATCCTGTCGCAAGAGAAGAAGAAGAAGAGGTCGTTGATTGTTGGTTACGACCAATCATCAGTTTGGTCATACCTAATCCGCTGTCAGACTTCACACGATCCTCCCACCATTCTGGATATCCATGAATTTCGAAGCAATTAGTTACTTTGTGGCCTGTCTTCTTATAGTAGGTGCAGGATAGACGTGATTTATCAGGTTTCTCTATTTAGCCTCGTGTGCGCTGTAGACGCCGAAATTTTGACTCTCTTTTTTGTTGAGTCTTGTTACTAGTATTATTCTTTAGCCATTAAAAAAAATTGTGATTTTTGGATATTTTAGTAGGGATTACTTTAATGTCAAAATTAGGTATCTCTAAGCATTTTTCTAGAACCCCAAAACAAAACCCACAAAGCCACAACAAAGGAGAGAGAAACAATAAAAAAAAATCAAAAACAACAAAAATCTATTTTCTCTCACATGGGCCCCACAAAAATAATTAAAAAAAATACCCATCCCCTTCCCCACGTAACAAAACTGATTTTTGTTTTTTGTTTTTTCTTTTTTTTCATCTCTCTCTCTCTCTCTCTCCCTTCCGCGCGGGACCCCCTAGCCCCCATTCCCAGCTCTCTTACTCATCTCTCTCTCTCTCTCTCTCTCCTTCTCTTCTCCTTTTTTCCTTCCTTTTATTTTATTCCCCTAAAATCCCATCCATATCCAATTTATTCTCCTAAATCCCAAAGTATATTTCTTTGTCTTCTTATCTAGGCATCTTATAGTTTAGGTTTATTCCCCCTATATTACCCTCTATTTTTATATTCTTCATCCTTTATTTAATTATTTTATAAAAATGAGTTTTCTTTTAATTTTTTTTCTTTTGAGCAACTCAAAACCCACCCTTTTCCCCTATAAATACCCCTTCATTTCCTACATGAAGGGGGGCCTTTCCTAAAGAAAAAACCACTATACCCTCATATTCTCATCTCTTAGCAATTTGCAAACAAAACAAACAACCCTTAGTAGAAAAAAATATACTTAGTAGAAATTCTAGTAAAAAAAAAAAGAAAACAAAAAAAAAAAATCTCTCAATCCTTCATCATTGAAGAATCAATATCAACCACATCTATCAAAGGGTAAAACTCTTTTTCTTCTTTGTAATTTTTATTCATCACTTTTTCATATTCTTTTTTGATTTTTGTGTAAATCCTCTCCCATTCTTACTCATTATGTAATTTCATCTACTAATCTAACTTATACTAACTATAAACCAACTCATTGGTGTGTTGTGATATGGAATGATTCAACCCGAGTCAAACCATTTTTCACTCGGCCAAGAAACTAATAGGATTCAACTTTCATCGAGGGTTTAGACGTTAATTACAAGATAAAACTGAAAAATCGGTGAGGATGAGTGAGTGCTAACTTTGTGTGCTTTTATTTATTTATTTGTATTGTTATACTCACCACTTTGTCATATTCTTCACAAAAAAATGCTAGAAAATGTTCATATTGCATATCAAACGAAATAATGGCCTTAGAGGAGCATTAATTTGTTGTTGTAATAATCTTGGATTTTTACCAGTTTCATAATATCAATTTATTTTACATGTTTTGGACGATCCAACGGTTAGATCTGAGTGAATTTAACTATAAATAAAACTTTAACTTGTTATCTTTAAAATGACGTAAATTTCATCAAGATCTAACGGTTAGCAAATTATCTATAACCATTCAAAGTTGAAGTATCCGGACATGACATTCAAAGATAAAATAAGCTATAACTTGTGGAAATGAACGATTTGGACATAGGCTATTTCTGGACAATTTGTAAAAGACATTCCCATGTTTCTACAGAGACCAATATTGAATATTTTGGACAAGTATTGAATTTACTATGATTTATTTAGTTACACTATCATGCTGGACATCTTGGATTTTTGGACGTTTTTAACTTGTTTAATAACGACCTATTTACCTCACTTATAAATGTCACTAATTTTTCATATTTTTTTCATACCACTCATTTATGTATATACTTGACTGTGTCAAAATTTTATAAAGTGATAATGAGTATAAAAAATGCTAAAAATGGATAAACGAGCTACTGTCCAGAATTTTGATAGTCTTCACTAATCTGTAAATAACATGGTGATTTACACAACATCAACGCAAAGTGACTCTTATACTGGGTACTAGACTTGATCTGGACCATTATGGACTTTAGAATGACTCAATTTGGACTTAAAAAGAATTTTAAATAAATTAAACAACATTGAGCACTAATCTGTCAACTAGGAAATGTTTCTGTCAACAATGAACAAATGAACGAAGTGCTGGACATTTGTTTAATTTCGTTAATTGTCTTAACATCCTCTATAATTCTTGATAAATTGCATACATAATCAAAAAACAACCTAGTTTAGTATGTTTAAATATTGGACACTAAATATTTGTAATTAATTCTAATTAAATCAAAAGTCGCAAGTCTATTTTTAACTTCCAGAAGCTGGTAATTTGGCGATAACATTCTACTCACAAACTAAATCTTCTTGATATTTTTACAGTAGAAAGAGGACTAAAACTGACACATATTAGGCTTTGGAATCACTCAATTTTCTTATTCTAAAACGTAGTTATAAGTTTTTGACATTCTGTCCAGACTTGCACAAAAACAGTTTTATTTTCCTCACTTGAGGATTTTTGTTTAATTATCAAATAAAAAGATAAAAATGTTAAACTCTCCAGTCTAGCTTTCCAATAAGTCTAGTTTATTTTAAAAAATAATTTCATGAATAAAAGTTTTCGTTTGGACCACTCCCTTGTCCAAATTCGTGAGCGTGCGCTGTAAATAATCATTTTTTAGATCAATTCATTGAAAATAATAATTCCAACATCGGCTCTTCGATCTTTTGAAGACGGGTCCTAGTCCCGAGCCCCGGAGTAGCAATGGACATCAAGACCGAGTGATATTTTATTTTTGTAGGACTTGTACATATTTGTATCATTTTGTTGTATATATTTTTATAATGATGTAATTCGTCTCCCTAAGGCCATTATTAAACTCGTTTGTGCACATATTTGCGTATGCATATTTCCACCTAAATAATTCAACTCGACCATAATAAAAAATGTTGTTTGAATTCACCATTAGTGTTTGCATTTTGTCCGATTATTGTTGATAAAGACCTGTATATTCACTTGTGTACAATCTGGCCCGGGACCAAATTCGAGGTTAGAATCAGAAATTTGCTTATACGCGTCATGGGTGTTCCACCTACCATCACATCAAATCACCTTCATACAAAATCATAATCCCTAGTGGAAAAATCCATATTTCCCCACTGACAACCATTTTCCCCAGTGGAATACCTATGATCGAATATAAATGAATAATTGATCGTCCCTTCTTATTTGGATTCGGGCCATCCCGGGGGATCCTATCGGAAAGACTCTTTTAAGCCATTACCCACCAAACGCATACCCATACTCTACCCAAATCATCCATTTACTCACCCCCCAATGAATATTATTCCCCAGTGAAAAACAAATATTTTTGAGAAGTCTAATATCTATACTCAAAGTTAAGAATTGTGTTGATCCCCGTATATTACCAAATGTTGTCGGGTTAAACGCCTCAAATGAACGGGCAAATCTTCCCACTTGAACCTTTTCGATCCTACTCTTTCTCCAACACAGGGGAGTAGGGGGTTCCTCGGATCAATTCGACTTTAAGTTGCGAGTCATCTCATAAGTTTCTCAATTATATCCCTCTCACGGGAAAGAACAATCAAACCCGCCTTAGTGGCACCCAAAGAGTCTTACTGACTGGATCCCTCGGTCAGAACTACGTAGGGGTTTTGATCCATGAGTAGATTCAAGACCTACGATGAATGGTACGTAGTGCAGTATTTGCAATATCCAAACCCGCCGTTCATAAGTGAATCTACCGGTTTTAGGCATTTTGCCTTGATTTGCGTGCAATCATGTTGTGTGACAATGTGAATTTATGTGTTTTCATTTTCAAAGCTTTCAAAGGGATTTGATGTATTAGTAAAGAGCCCGTACTCATTACGGAGGAGGAGACGGGTCCGAGTGATGTCCGCACCTTCTAACCTAGATCCCGAACCCAGATCTTTGTAACGCAGACCAGTCAAAAGAATTTTCGTGCCTTATCGCAATGGAGTCATTTTTGGGTTTCGTAAATGATTTTCTTTTAAATCTTTTATAAAACCCTTTCCTTTCGGAACCCGTCTTTGTTTAGGTCATAACAAGGTGGCGACTTCGAAACCTAATTTACATTCTTTTTTAACAGTCGACCCTCATTAAGGTCGATTTCGTGGGACGCGCCCCTCGGTGCGTAATCCCATCGATTCTCGGGTCGTACTTCCTAAGAACCCGAGAATCTGGCCCCACATGCGCCCACTAGTTCGCACAGAAAATCCAACAACGTCGGACTTCTCCTCCGGCAGAGCCGAAGACGTTATGACTCGTTCATCTTGAATAACAAGTTGGTAGGCACGACTGAGAGAGGGCAGAGGATCTTGATCAAGAATATTTGATCGCAAAGGACCATAAGATGGGGTATATAAACCCATTAGAAATTCATGAAGCATATCCTTTGCACGGCGACGCTCATGTTCAAGGCTTGTGGTTAGGCCTGACAATGGGTCGGATTCGGGTCGGGTGGAGCGTCACCCGTATCCACCCATTTAAATTTTCAGCTTCACCCATCCACCCATCACCCGCGAAACACTCCACCCGCATCCAATCCACCCATCATCCGTGGGTGAACGGGTGGATATTGGGTGACTAATGGGTGAAATATTCAACTAAAATACTTACGGACAATCGGTATCAATGAAGGAAACAATGACACTCCTTGGTTCAATGGTATACTGCATACAAAAGTTGACCAGATTGTGTTATTGTTTGCTCTTTATTGACACTAATAAGAATCACACTGAATTGTTCTTTATTACTTAATAGTTAATAGACTTTGGACATAGAAAGATATTGAACGGTAAAACAACACTGGACCTTAAGTACTGAACTACTGATCAAACAATAATACTTAAGTACTCATGAGTTATGATATACCTCATGTTCCACTAGATTTTCTTTTTTGATCCGCAACAATATTTCAACAGCAAAGTAAGTAACGTTTAAGTAGTTTAGGATTTAATTATGTATATTTATTTTTAATTTTGCAATTAAAATTATTAAACGGGTGATTGGTGGATTCGTGGATCGGGTTTGCGGGTGATAATTTCTCACCCAAATCCCACCCGACCCACCACCCGATCCACCCACCACCCACCAAAAAACCCATTTAATCGGGTTTTTACCCATTTATATGGGGCGGGTGGAGCGGGTATCCACGAACCCATCACCCATTGCCAGGCCTACTTGCGGTACACTTCGTACAGCAAGAATAGGTAATCAAGGGTTCATGGTTATGCAATTCCTCCCATAGAGCTGTGAGTTTTCCATAGTAAGAAGCAACTGACATGGATTTGGTTTGCTTACAGTCAGAGATGGCCGCCTTTAATTGTTGTATGCGTGGTCCATTCGTAAGAGCAAATCGCTCCTTAAGCGTCTTCCATAGACGCCTGGCGCCTTTATACTTGGACAGGGTACTCTTCACTTCTGCTGTGATGGTATTCATAATCCAAGATACCAACATGACTTGAATTGTATTCCAATCATCTTGTGTGTTGGAGATACAATTGTACCATCTAAAAATCCAAACTTTCTTCGAACTTGAAGAGCCGTCTCAATCTCACCAGCCCAATCATCATAATTTTCGCCATTAAATCTGGCCGCAGTAATAAAATCACCAGGTCGATCTTGAGGACCTAGGAAATAAGATGATTTTGAGTCAATTTTATTTGGTGGTGGATCTTCCACGGCCATTGTTTAGAGTTTAAGGTTTTTGAGTTTTTGGTTTAGGGTTTGTTTAATGATCTTTCACGCTCTGATACCATGACAAGTTTGAGGCAGAAAAGATGATTTCTGTATTGATTATCACGGAATATATATACAACCCTAGTATCTATACATATCTTTTAGTATATGGAAACAATTTGTATATGGAAGCAATCCTAAACAATATCAAACTCTATGATAACTTGCCATATTTCAGGCGGAATCGAACTTTCCATAAGTCACGCTATAGCAGATCTCGTAACATCTTTCTATTATTTAATTTCCCTTCTCTTACAAATGTGCGTAATTGGGACATAAGACATAACCAGAATGCGTAAAGTGGGTATAGACATACAAGTTTTGGCCTTTTATCTCGGACATAAACAAACAAGTGCTGTTTCGTTGCTTGAATTTTCTTTCCAGACATTTGATCAATTCTTACGGAAAGTAATAAGGTTGCGGAACTTATATAACAATAACAGATGAAAGTAAGGATTACAGTATATACATATAATAAGAACAAAAGAGAGAAGTGGACGAGATCATGTGATTATATGTCTCCTTTTCCTTACAGATCCGTACCTATTAGTCCAAACACAACTGTTACTTAAAACTTAAACAAGCCCAATGACCCAAAAGGAATGGTAGGGCAGTAGGGCTACCAAGTTTGTTGTATCTATTTGAAATTCACAATTTTGGCAAAACTAGATTTAACTGCGAGTTGAAAATTGTGAAACCACACAAAAAGACTTAACTATAGATACATATATACGACCCATTATTTACTAAAGAATGAGAGATGGAGTGAAAAATCGACCTTGTCAAGATAGTTTGAGCTTTATATTCGCTTGAGTTTTACAGCAGTTTTTATAAAATGAGCGTTTGGCTACCAAAGAAAAGTTCAAACTCTAAAGTTCAAACTCTAAGATCCGGTTCCCGTCAACGGAATGGTGCGGGACGGTGAGGAACGAAACAGAACGGCGGGGAACGAAACGGAACGACTCGGTGGGGATAATGGAAGAAATTGTGAGACAAAATGAAAAACAGAATAAGAAACGGAACATCGTAGAATGGAACGGCGACGAAAAGAACATGGCCTAATAATCTATCTATCAAAACAAAGCTTTTGAATTTATTTATTTAAATCAAGAAGGCTACAGTCTCCTACAAAATTTCTTTCAAACATAACCTAAAGATATAGTTTTTGCATGAAATTTAGGAGAAGTTTTTCAAAAGAATTACAAGTCTTATTTTGACAAGGTAAACCAATAGCCTATTATTTCATCAGATTACTTAACTTTTTTTGTTTGAGGTACACTATAAGTTAAAAAATATTTAAATCTAGGTTAGAAGTCAAATTTTTTGTAGCCCTATGCAAAATATCAAATACTCACCGATTACAAGTTGTATTGTTTTAAGAGGTTCTTGATAGCTCAAGGAATTAAGTTTAGCATTTATCTTGTTGGTTTTAGGAGTTACCACTACACTTTTTAGCAATGGTAATTCCCACTTCCTTGTCGTTTATTTAAATTGTATGTCAATAATTCCGTCTGAAGCTTAGATATTTTTGTACCAATTATTGGCTTTATGGGCGGGGTTTACATTTTGTAGTCCTCCAAATCCAAAGTATGTATTCGGATTGGTTCTTATATGGTTTAATTTTCATATGGTTTAATCCCAAGTTTTAAGGATCATATACGATCTCATAAATCAAGATTTTTGTTCGATTAATGGACCTCCTATAAAAGTATTGCATCAGTAAATACAAAAATTCATATGAGATGGCCTCTTATAAATTTCAAAAAAAAAAAAAAAGTGATATCATTATATATGAAAAGTGATTATCTTCAAATAATAAAGTTATACCTTATTCATGAGGCCGCCTTTTTATCAAGTAAAAATGATGCCCTAAAAGACATGTAAATTTGTTAAATATTAGGATTTAATTTTTTTTTTTTGTAAGAAGAAATATTCATTTGATCTTTATTAGTCTATATATATCCGGTTAACTTCGTATAATTTCTACTATGAATGATTAAAACGACAATATTCTTAGGTATCACATGATTTCTTTTCCATTCCATGTGAGCCAACCAAAGAACCTCTTAATCTACTCACATTCTCATCTAGGCATATTCTGGTGACCAACATGAAAATATAATACAGAATCAATAGTGCTACTAACCGAAAATGGCGGGAGGATTATGTAATCAAGTGCGTCCACAAACTAAAAATGAATCCAATCACTCTCCTCCTTCATTTGGGATATCCCACGTCACCTTAGCTATAGACCCATCCCAATTAAAATCTATAAATACCACCCCTTAAACCTGTCTAGTTCCATATCCAATTCCATTTCCATTTCATTTTCTAATTCCTAAGAAATATTCCCCCTTTTTTTCTTTTCTTCCTGTTCTAATAAGCTAGCTTGAACCAAAATGGCTCAGACCAAGGTTCTCCCACTCCTCCTATTGGCCTTCATTGTTTTCTCCATGGTTGTAACTGAGGTATTTTCATTCACTTATCCATTATATTGTCAATGCATTACTATCTGAAAATTCATTGTAACACAATTTTTTCAATTAAATTTCTCTTTTTCTTATAGGTTTTGGCTGGCACGAGTACTAACCCCTATGGACCTGGCAGCGTCAAGCCTTCTCGTAAGTGATATTATAAAAACTTGCCCTAAAAGGAGTAGTATAGTTGGTTGTAATGTTAGGTTTTCTAGCAAAGTTCATAGGTTTGATTCTCACTAAGCGCTCTTTGTTAAAACTGTCTACAAGATTTATCTTGTGGATTGCCTAGTGTATGTTGTTTGCAGACTATTGCATACAATCGGGGATTATCCAATGCACACTCAAAGAGTGATGGCTGCGGGTTTATCATATAAAACTTGTTAGATCAACTGTTAGTAGTTAGTTTATGTAAGATTGTATCTCAATTGTTTCTAATGAGGAGTGTGTTGTGAAATAAACAGAATGCTACGCCAAGTGTAGATATGGAAGGTGCTCAAACACACAATACTACAACAATTGCATGTTGTTTTGCCAAAAGTGTTGCAAGAAGTGCCAATGTGTTCCCCCAGGTACCTACGGAAACAAGCAGGTCTGCCCTTGCTACAACAACTGGAAGACCCAGCAGGGTGGCCCTAAGTGCCCTTAATTTTTGCTCTCCATTCATATCTAGAGAGAAAAAAAAAAAAGAACAAGGATCCCAAAGAAAATGAATTATTCTTCTGGCTAGTACTAATTTTTTTTGTAATTAGTACTAGAAAAAGTGTTGCTCTTTTTTTTTTTTAAAGGTTTTATTTTCATATGAGCCATTATCTCACTGGCTAATGAATTGTTGACTATTTGCTGTTATAGTAGTTCTGTCTTACAGCTCCATTGTGGGGGGTATAAAACCTCTTGTGAACCCACCCACAATTGTGAGAGTGTTAACAAGCATTCTGCTTATTCATGTACTCTGTCTCATTGTATCTGCTATTTGTTGAATAATTTTTTAGCAAATGATATGTTTCAGCTTTTGTCCTCTGTCTCTGCTCTCTGTTTCAAGTGTTGTTTTTAATTCCACTCTCTCTTACAAATTACTAATGAGGTACATAATGGGCACATAATACTCTCAAGCATAACAAACAAAATGATAAAAGATAATAGTGTTTCATTGTTTGATTTTTCATTCTAGATATAATTAGTCAATTATCATATGAAAACTAATTAGGTTGCAAAACTGCACACAACGTTACAAATCGGAATGAGATTAGTTTTAGACATTATAATTTATAAGAACATAACAACAAAACAGTGTCAGTAGCGACGACGACAAGATGATATATATATTAATATGATTATATACTCTAATATGTATGTCCTCTTCCTTGCAACTCCGTACCTGTTACTGCAAACGAAGCTGTTGCTTATAACTTAAAACAACCCAGTAGAACGACTAAGCGAGTATCATGTTTTTTATTCGTACCTACAAGCTTATATAGCAAGTTTTGCTACACTATACTACAGGCTGCCGGAAAGATGCATGGATCAATATAAATCGACAACTAGCCTTCTAGGGCACATTGATAATTTTGGAAGTAGATTTACTCAGTTTAGAACAAGATTTTCCCATATTTTACATATTAACCCGAGTACGTGATTTGCACCCAACCATTCAAATTTTTGGTAAATTTGCAAAATTTTCTATTAGTGGTTGTTTGTTTCCATAATATTACATTGAATATCAACCAATAAGTAGTTGGTGTGAGTGGTTCGGCACTCTCATCACTTAAAAACCAAAAATATTATATTGAATATCAAGCCATTATATTTTTGAATCTTTGGATCGTCTCTTTAGAAAATTGATCTCCGGTGTTACCATACGAGCTGATAAACAAACAAAAAACATATTGATGTATATAGTACTCCCAAAAAGCGAGAAGCAATCCCTACCTTTCATATGGAGAGACTAATTTTATTCAAAGAAAATAATAAAAAAACTAAATTAAGAAAGTAACGAGACGGGGACTTCCCAATCCACAATTAAAGTCATTAATGACAACTCCTAAATCTATATAATTAGATTAAAACACAATAATTAAACTAGAGCTCGCCACATCAACTGCTGAATTGTCAAATGACATGTCACCAATTTACTTATGGCGTGTCATGTGCCTCATAAGTAAAACACCTTTCCAAGCCTAGTAGGGTCCGGATAAGCGACCACAAGGGTCTTCCATGTACCCTAGAGGTGTCCTGTGCGATGTGGTCCGAAAATATCGACCTTTGTTCTATGGCCTCCTGTAAGCACAAAAAACATGGATTATAGCCTTCGTTTTGGGCTTCCCGAGTTCCAAGTGTCGTTTTTGCCTAAAATTTTCCCGGGGATCTATCATGACCCTAGAGGACCTTAGTTGTCCCGGAAGGGGCATCCGGATCCCTGAGCTTTAATATCACCCATGTCTTTGGTGTTCCAACTCTTACACAAGTGTGCCAGAAAACGTCCTTCCAAGCCTTTCAGGGACCGGATAAGCGACTCGAGGGCCTCCCATGTCCCATAAGGGTGTTTCGTGCGTTATGGTGCAAAAATATCCACCTTCGTTTCGGAGCCTCACGGAATCCCAAAAAACGGGGATTATAGCCTTCGTTTTCGGCTTACGGGGCCCGGGTATCATTTTTTCCTAAATTTCTCCGAGGAGTCTATTGATCATGACCCTAGAGGGGTGCCCCGAGAGGGTCATTTGTATCCCCAAACTTTGATATCACCCACACCTTTGGCGTTCAACCTCTTACACAAATGTGTCGTAAAACGCCCATACAGGCTTATCAGGGACCCGGATAATGGACCCAAGGGACCTCCCATGTTCCCTAAGGATTTCCCGTGAGATGTGGTGTGAAAATATCTACCTTCGTTCCGTGGCCTCCCGGAAGCCCAAAAAACGTGGATTATAGTCTTTGTTTTCGGCTTCCGGGGGCCCAAGTGTCTTTTTTTCCCAAACTTCTTCGGGGGGTCTATCATGGCCCTAGAGGACCCTCGGTGCCCTGGTAAGGTCATCCGGATCCCCAAACTTTGATATCACCCATACCTTCAGTGTACCGGCCCTTACACTGGTGTCCATAAAGACGCCCTTACAAGCCTATCAGTGACCCGATAACGGACCCCGGAGGCCTCTTATTTTTCCTAAGGGTGTCCCGTGCGATACGATGTGAAAATATCTACCTTCGTTCCGGGGTCTCCCCGAAGCCCAAAATACGTGGATATTTGCCTTCGTTTTCGGCTTTCGGGGGGCCGGGTGTCATCTTTGCCCAAACTTCTATGTGGGGTCTATCATGACCCTAGAGGACCATCGGTGCCCCGGGAGGGTCATCCGGATCCCCGAACTTTGTTATCACCTATGCCTTCGGTGTTCCAGCTCTTACATTATTGTCCCGTAAAAACACCTTTACAAGCCTATCAAGGACCAGATAACAGACCTTGGAGGCCTCTTATGTTCCCTAAGGGTGTCCTAGGTGATGTGGTGCGAAAAATATCCACCTTTGTTCCGGGGTTTCTCAGAAGCCCAAAAAACGTGGATTACAGCCTTTGATTTTCGGCTTTCCGATTTCCGTTTTTGCCAAACTTCTGTTGGGGGTCAATCGTCATCCTAGAGGACTTTCGGTGCCTCGGGACGGTCACTCGGGTCCCCGAACTCCGATTTCACGCATGGGCGCTAGGACATGATACATGGGACACCCAAATTTTGTTTCAATAAATTTTTGATTTACTTAGTTCATTTTGATCCATTGTTTACTATGATAATCTTTGGTAGAAGAACTTTATAATAGAGTATTCTCAAGTTTGTTAAAAAAAGACTAATAATCGTTTCATAAGCACTCGAGTTCCATATAAGTCAAAGTTTACAGTATGACTAAACATAATAAGTAGAACTATAATGCAACAAACAATGTCATTTAGTGGTAGATAGCGGCACCATAAGCCAATGAATAATTTATTTTTTTTGGTCAAAGGCTAATATACGACCATTAGATGACTATTACCATGACTTTAGGGCATCCCTCCCCCAGCATCTTAATATTTACCCTAAACAAATTAAGAGTTAGACTACGGATAAACCTCTCTAAATCCCACATTGGTGTTGTTTTAGTTTTATTTTAATCACAAAATTAGCACCAAAAAAAAAAAGAAAATTATTACACCAAAGTTAGAAGTAAGGTAACCTATCAAAAAACATTAAATTTAAAAAAAAAAAAAAAAAAAATTCAAACATCCCGTGCATTGCACGGGCATGCACACTAGTTAAAAATAATTAGGGGTTAGTGTTTATTCAGATAAAGGGGATAGAGGAATGAGATGGAATTAGGAGTTGGATGAATTTTTGCTCTAAGAGCAAGCACAAAGAGCGATATTTTGTCGTTAAAACATTACAGTAAATATTTTTACTTTTGACCATTAAACGTTACAGTAAATAAATTTGTTTTTGACCGTTGAACATAATTGTAAAATTGAGCTAAGATGCACATGAAATATAGATTTTTTTTTCTTGAAAAGGCAAAAAAGTCAAGATAATTCCAAAAAATTATCCTATCGAGACATAAAATATAGATCTATATACATATAAAAAATTTCAGCAAATTCCATCGCCAAAGAAAAAGAAAAAGAAGGAACCATGAGCAAATTATGTCAAATGTTCACATTCGCATACTAAAATATTCAGCAAATTATGTCATATTAATGCATGATCGTGATTGAAATGCTAGATCTATTTCCAACACTAGATCCACTTTCTTCTTTCAATACGATAAAACTAGTATAATACTTACTATAAATTAAACATACAAGGTACAATAATGGTCTAACTAATAATTACACCTTGAAATTTAACTCAAAAAATAATTACATCATGAGATTATAAGCCATAATTCTTATAGCACTATGCCAACATCAATAATAACTATTACAAGTGATGTGATCCTTTGGGGAGAAATTAAGTTATGCATCTATCTTTTGGATTTTGGGGGTGAATTATTTGCAAATGACAAATCTCAATTTTTTGTTATTTATTTATATTTTTAGGTCAATGATTTTCGTCTCTTTCACTAAATTTATTTTTGTCTATTTACAATTAGCTTTTGTCTATTATTTGGGAGAGCATTGAGTTTCATAGTCATTTAAAATTAGAGTTTTATGTATTGGGTTTGGTTCATTGATTTTTCATTTTTTTTTAATGAGAATAAAACTTGTAGAAAATTGTCTCAGCATATGAAAAGATATAATAAGAATAAGGATAACTTACAAATTGACAATTTACGGTGAGATATTCATAAGTCCACTTGAAAACTTTGATAACTCTTTGTTAATGAACCATACAATAGAGTACATGAGAAATTATTAGTTTAGATCCGATTGGTGAAATATACTTCTTTCCAAAACAAAACAAAAAAAAGTTTCTTAGGTATCACGTGATTCCATTGTATTCCATGTGAGCCAACAAAAAATCCCGTTAATCTACTCAGTTTTTCATGTAGACATATTCAGATGGGCAACATCAAAATTAAATACAGGGTCAACTGTCCATGTAACCGAAAATGGCGGGAGGAGAGTGAGTTCATAAAATAATAATAATGGTGCGCCCACAAATTAAAACGAATCACTATTCTTCGTCAGTTGAGGTTTCCCACCTTCCCAATTAAATCTATAAATACCCAAATGAACCAAAGCCAGTTCCATGTCTAGCTCTAGCTAATTCCTATTTCCTAGTGCATTTCATTTTCAAATCCTAAAAATTCTCCAACTCTGTTTTAGCTAGCTTGAATAAAAATGGGCAAGATCAAGGTTCTCCCTCTCATGCTTTTGGCTCTCATTCTTTTTTCCATGCTTGCAACTGAGGTACAGTATTTTAATTTCTTTCACTTTTCTACTTTCCTGTCAATGCAAATGCAACACTCTTTGAAAATTAAAATTAAAATTAAAATTAAAATTAACATTTGATCACTGTATGTTCTTCCTTTTCTACCAGGTTGTAGCTCGTAAGAGGAGTCGTCGCAACCGCTACTATGTCAAACCTTCCCGTAAGTAACACTCTAAATCTTGTTAGATCATCCCCATTATTTACCATTACACATTAGTTTAGTTTGGTGAAATTCATCGGAAATAGTTTACTTTTCAATTTGTATGCATGGATTCTTATATATATATATATATATATATATACTTAATTTGTTTCTAATGAGGGGTGTGTTGTGAAATTAATTACAGAATGCTACGCAAAGTGTAGATATGGAAGGTGCTCAAACACACAATACTTCAACAATTGCATGTTGTTTTGCCAAAAGTGTTGCAAGAAATGCCAATGTGTTCCACCAGGTACCTACGGAAACAAGCAAGTCTGCCCTTGCTACAACAACTGGAAGACTAAGGAGGGTGGCCCTAAGTGCCCTTAATTTGTTTTCTCTCTCCACCCTGGACCCTGCCAACTTCATTTTCTCCTCTTAATTCATCTTGGAGAGAAAACAGGGGATTCCATCCCAGCCATTAATATTTTTACTATGACTATTACGTTATTCGTCTGACTAGTACTAATTTTGTTTTGTTAGTACTATCAAATATGTTGCTCTTTTTTTTTTTTTTTTTTTTTTAAATTTGGGGTTTGATTTTCTGATATGAGTCATTATTTCATTGGCTTATGAATTATTGTTATTGTTCTTCCCACCGCGCTCCATTGTTGGGGGTTTAAAATGTATTGTGAACCCCATCCGCAATTGTGAGCGTTAGTTGTATTTTGTTGTACTTGTATTCCATCTGCATTAAGCAATTTGGTTTAATAAAGTATTTAGCATATTTTATACTTCAATTTTTCATTCTCTATGTCTGCTCTCTTTTTAGTTTTTATTTTTTTATCTTACAAATGACTGAATGAGGTACTCTATCTAGATCGGTTGATGTGTAAATCGGTACATGTTAAGCTTTATATAATTAATAGAGGATCGTGTTACTTAATTTATATTCCTATTGATCAATTTTAGAGTATATGAATAGCAAATGAAGCCGCAAATACAGCAACAACATATGAGTAATACTACAAGTAAGAAGTTTACTAACCAATGAAAACAAGGACAATATTTGTAACAACAAATGCCAAAGCATAACAAAATAGTGGAGTATGAGATTTTGGCAAATATCCTGTGAGTTATGTGTCCTTTTCCTTACGGCTCCGTACCTATTAATGTCAAGGTATTTGACTATTTGTTACTTAAATAAATGTTGAAACAACCTTGTAGAATGGCAGGGGAATGGGGATAGCAATTTATTCCTAACCCAAAAAAGTAAAACCTTAAACATACCAAAGACAATAGCAGTTTAAAAAGAAAAAAAATCACCCTTTCAAAAGATTCAATATAGCATTATTACATAAACAACTAATAGAAGGTGGTATGTTTGAAGAAACTTGATTTGATACCCCAACGATTTAGGTTCTGCTCAATGCTACCTTAGGGGTAGCCCAGTGGCATTTATCATGTGTAGCCTCACTCCACTGAGGTTCAATACCCATTGGAGACACTTTGCGGGAGTCCCTTTTTACCCCTTGTCCTCGTCTGGGTCTACCCAGTATAACTTCGCCTTACTAAAATAAGAATCAAGTTAGGTTCAAAAAAAAAATAAATTAACCAATACCTCTTTGTTCCGAAAAAAGGTTGACGCCTAACTTTTTCACGATTTTTCAGGATACCAATTTAATCGTAAATAACTTTTTATTTTATGAGTATAAAAATAATATTTTTTTAAAGTAATATTTAAAATGAATCAAACAATGTTAAAATTGTCAAACTTTTTTTTTTCAAATAGTCGATGTCAAGTTCTTTTTGGAAGAGAGAAAGTATAACATATGAGTCACCTGATCACTTTCTATTCCATGAGACCCAAAGCCATACATGATCCATCCCTTAATTTACTCACTATGTGATCTAACATCTAAGGCATATTTTGATGAGGAAGTTAACGTTAACATTTATTATAGGGTCAACTACCCAACTAACCAAAATTGGCGGGAGAACAGATATTTAGGAATCAAGTGGGCCCACTAACTCTCCTTTCTTCAGTTGGGGCATTCCATTCCACCTTTGGTATAGGCCCATCCCAATAACTCTATAAATACCCACATATAGCTAAGCAGATCCATAACCATAACCATAACCATAACCATAACCAGCTCCAGTTCCCTTTGCATTTCATTTTCAAATCCCTAAACCCCCTTTCTCTGTCCTCCTCTTCCAGTAGCTTGAAGCAAAATGGCCAACACCAAGGTTCTCTCTCTCCTCCTCTTGGCTCTCATTGCCATTTCCATGCTTGCTACTGAGGTATTTTCTTTTACTTTTCCATGTTCTTATCATTGTACTACTCTATTACATTTCAAAAAATCAAACATGAAATTGACATAAATTAATTCTAATTTCCCCCCTTTTTCTTGTTCCAGGTTATGGCTCGCAAGAATCACAACCGTTATGGACCTGGCAGTGTCAAGCCTTCCCGTAAGTGATACTCTACTACATTTTTGTATCTCAATTGATTGTTTCTTATGAAAAACTGGGGTTGTGAATGAATGAACAGAATGCTATTCAAGGTGTAAAAATCAAAGGTGCTCAAACACACAATACTACAACAATTGTATGTTGTTTTGCCAAAAGTGTTGCAAAAAGTGTCAATGTGTTCCACCAGGTACCTACGGCAACAAGCAGGTGTGCCCTTGCTACAACAACTGGAAGACAAAGGAGGGTGGCCCCAAATGCCCTTAATTTGTTTTCTCTCTCTTCACCTTAACTTCATTTTAAGAGAGAAAAACAAAACAGGGGGATCCATTAATAATTTAATCTTATTACTGTACTGGAAAAAACTACTTCAGGCTAAGCTAGTACTAAATATTTGCTAGTAGAAGTTATGGTTTTCCTTTTTTTTTTTTTTTTGGGTTCTAATTTCTGATCGAAATGAGTCAAGTATCTCATTGGCTAATGAAGTGTTATAATTAAGTACTATATTATTAGTGTTAGTTAAATCCATGGCTCCATTGTTGGGGGTCAAAAAAGTTGTTGTGAACCCCCAATTGCAATTGAGAGCGTTACTGGGATTAGGTTTGTTATTGTACTGTACTCCTATTTGCAATATTAATGCGATTGGTTGAATAAATATTTTGCTGTTTTTTACTCTACTTTGTAGTCTAAGCCTTTGTCCCCTGTGTCTCTCTCTTTCTCTTTCTCTTTCTCTTTCTCTTTCTCTTTCTTTTTGACCATACTGCTAGTGCTGTGTAAAGGTCGGTGACTTGCAGGCCCAGGTAGTAACAACTGGGGCCTGGGGGCATGTGAAATTATTTTCACTATAATTAATGTGCGAATATATAATGGAATGGGGAGCCACTAGGCAGCAACTTTGGTAACCTCAATGATAGACTACTAGCTAGTAGCTCTGAAAGAATGATAGTGAAGTTAATCATGGGGTAGGCCTTTTTGCTGAGCCTGTCTATAAGATTTATCTTGTTGGTTTGTCTGGTATGTCTGGTTTGCAGGCTATTGCATACAATTCACAAAATCTCGTATGAGGCGGCCTCAAGGTGAGGCCCTCTCATACAAGGATGATGTCATGCCGACATTATGCTTGTATATAGAGTTAGCTTCACCTTGAGGCTGTCTCATACAAAACTTATTCAGGTTTATCCGGTGTACATTCAAAGAGTAGTAGCTGAGGGTTACTCCAATTAAAAAAAAAAACTAGTAGCTATCCTTTTTCATGTCTCTGTTTTTACACCAATTGAAGCACACTGGTTAGTGGTCAAACAATAACCCCACTTGGATGTCAGAATGATTATCGAGGTTCTAAAATTATATCTTAGGCATTTGCTTCATCTCTAATTCTCTATCGTTTCTATATAGAGGGATGATATTGATACATTACTCAAATAAATTGGCCTACACAAGTTTAATTTTGACTTCATAATTTGGACATAACAAGTACTCCAAAATAAAGGATTTTATACTTTGTGTATGTATTCGTTAATCGACTTATCTTTTGACATATTTTCGTTTGAAGAGCCCATGACCATGAGGCTGCAAAACACAGAAGTTTTTTTTTTTTTGGTAATCCTGCAAAACACAGAAGTTAATGCCAAAACATAACATATGCAGATATTGGCATGCATTTATTAGACGACCTACGGAACAATCTTACAGAGAAAATATTGCTAGCTTGGCAGGTGAACATTCAACAAGGCCAGTAGTTTACCAACAAGAGTAGCTAATTCGTATTTTCCATTCTCATATGTCATATGGATGTTTACACTTTGTTTTGCTCTATAGATCACGAATATCATCTAGCTTAATTAGTTGGTAATGTGTTTTAGGGTGACATCAATGATCTAGTTTAAGAATATATTTCCATTAATCTTTGTATCCCTTTCAAGGAATAAATATGAAATTGTTTGAATCTTAATTAACTATATAAGATACTCCAACCGAGAACCGAAATTCCTCATGTACATTCAAATATTCAATCATTCATTGGTTGATTAAGTTGAAGTTAGTGGAAAACTGAAACTAAGGTCTCACATAGAATGAGTTGAGGGATAAATATTTAAATCGAGTGTGCTATTTTTACTATTTTTATTTGATTTAAGATGTACCCCACTACTTGACTTGTATAGTTGTAAAAAATTGAAGAAAACAAATTTCAAAGGAATTAAAAAAAATATATATATTCTAGGGGAAGGGGATTTGAGTCCAAAACTGTAACTGGGCTATTGCTAAGTTCCATAAGCCGACCCATTCAGATAGGCTTTACTGGACTTTTTGTTTACTTTCATCATCACGGGCTTCACTAGCTGTTATTAAAAAATTGATTTCGGGCCTTTATTAGCATCAAACGAGAACATGTCTTCTTGCAGTTTCTTTTTTTTTTTTTTTTTTTTGTGGGCTTGTCTTTCAGCAGATGATACTTCCCTTCCCGTGTCTAATGTCTTCCACCTTTTACGATTTCAATTCCCCTCCCTCCACCAAATTGCACCATCTACCGTCAACTTCACCCTCCTTTTTTACCATTTAATTTGCTCCGTTATCCCCCTTAATCATTACCTCAATATACCCTTAATAACTTTACAACTCTAAAAAATCATACTATGCAATTGCATTAGTAACAACTACAGAAAAATGATTCAATTAGATACCTAATGGCAAAACTTTTTTCTAATCCATGTGATATATCTTACCCTTCGAAACACATATACTCCTATTACATATGAACCCAAAAACTGTTGGAAAAATAATGTATTAAGTGTGCATAAAATACTTCATAACTTGTTAGCATAAAGGGGAGAAAGTACTAAAAAACTTATGAAATGTATTGAACTAAATTAAATTGAAATAAAGTGACCTAAATGGAACTCAACGAACCAATGACCAAATAAATTGAAAAAAACATAACCTTCAAGTCTTCAACCCAAGTTTTAGGATAAATAGTTAAACGAGTTAGCGTATATTTTTTTAGATCGTTACTTAATAATAATATGTGTCAAAAAAAGTATGTCACTAAACCAATTATTATTAAACTGAACTCCACTAAACAGTGCGACATTAAAATAAATGGAAAATAATATATCCATTGTCTTTTTTATTTTATTATCTTCATATCCATTGTCTTTTTGAAACAGCACAATGACACATCCACCACTTGTCTTGAATGATAACTTGGGATAAAATTTCATTACACACCCTTCCTTGCAATTCTTTTAAAAAAAAGCTTATTGAAATATACCACATTTGGAATTGGTTGATACCATTTTCCACTTTTAAAAATTAAAATTGAAGTTGATTGACCGATATCGATTACAAATGATTTCAATTTTAATACTAGGCATCCGGATTTTGTGCATAATATTATCTTTTGGATTTTTTTTTTTTTTTGCTAAACCAAGTACTTAAAAAGAGGGTGCAAGTGAATAGCGACCGAGTCACCCCCTGCTACATCATGTTCTGACTCTCGTGTTCAACAACGAACATATCAAACTAGCTAAACAACCAGCGCAAGCACTGACCCCGTCAATATAGCATCAATAAGAGATTAGTATAGTTTTTAGAAATCAACAGACACAAAACATGGGAAGAATAAAAATTCGAATCTATAAGCTTATCTTACTAAACCATTTGAGAGTAAACTTGAAATTCTAAACCAACTAGTATTGGATACTCCTAGGAGTCTCCTACTCGATATAGCTAAAGACTGTAAAGAGTAATTCAACGTATCTTTCGATCAATCCGTAATATACGTGGCACGTCCACAAATTTGCATGAGCAAACGGACCAAAGACAAAGCGCAGACTACCTCGTGACTCGATAATTAGTGCCTGAAATCCGCCCCATGATCTAATCATTTTGTCTGAAAGCCATCACCTTTACACAAAAATCTAGCCCGTTAGATTACGATCAACGCTTTTTACGTTTCAAACTTACGGTGGATCATTCGTCCTTACATTCAAATTCGATGTTTCTTCACAACACCAAAATACTCCCAAAGTAGGTATGTTTATTTTTAAATTAGGTTCCTGATAATTCACGTAAATAACGTCTGCTTTCAGAAAGCGACCCGCCTGTGTTGAAAAGTTTCTTTCTTTTGATTTGCTCCAATTAATACTCTCCTCTCAAAGGTTGTGTACATTAATTTAATCTAATCTAAGTTAAACAAAAGGTCAGTATCTCAAATCTCAATTTATAAACTTGTATTCATCCAACAAGTGTAATTTTTTAATAAATAAACTTGTCTAATTAATCTCATTTTGGGTGGTTCATTAAAGAGACTTTGCACCTGCTTTTATTTTCTCACTCCTCTTAGCTTATAAAGCGCCTGTCAGAAAAGGAAAAAGGGAAGACCGTGAGAGACAGGAACCAGCCATGGAATCTTCAACGGGAAGCTCTACAATCAGCTGCTCTTCTTGTAAGTTCTTTACGACCCACTTCATAAATTTATGTTTCTTGGCAACCCTTTTAATTATTTGTTGGATTTTCCATCATGATTTTTTTGGGTGTGATTTTTCGTTTTCTCCCTGTTTTTTATTTTTTTTTTGGGTTTTTTTTTTTCGTTTCTTCTGGGTAAAATGTTGCTGCCTTCAATGAATATCTTAAACAACATCTATAGCTAATGTGTATAGGAGCTGAAGAAATAATCTTATGATGTAATATATTATTTGTGCAGGATAAATTGCTGGGTTTTTTTTTTGGGGGCTAATTGTTGTTTTCTGGATTAACAACTGTGCGCTATCATTAGACATCATATTGTTGGTGGTACAAGAGGTTTTCTTTCAGAGAAATTGGTGGGTTTGCCTGAAATGGTTGGTGTTTGCTAATCTGCATGGCGTATTACAGATATTTGGAACCGGAAAGGCCCTGACATTGTTGGTAATTCCTTCCCAATAATTCTTTATTAGGGTTTTTTAAGGAAGAAATTGATATCTTCCATAAATTCTGAAATGGGCATTTATGCTATGTGATTTTCAGTGGAATTCAACCAAACATTGTTTAGTGGGTCAATGAATCTTCTTTTTTTCATTTGACCCAGTTCATTGTATTTATCCATCAATGAGCTGAAATTCCTAAAAAGTAGAAAGCCAGAGTACTTGAGCATGTTCATGAATTTCTGAATCCCTGAGATAACAATTTCATGTGTTCTGTTTGCAAATATCACAGCAATGTCGGAGAAGACCTTGTCATCTTCAAAATTTATGTTAAGTCTAACATCATTTTCCCTATTTTTTCTCATAGTCTCTACCTTCTTCCTTTTTCATTCTGTCAATAACCCTCTCTTACCTTCAGTTTATAAGCTAATTGTTGTCGATAGCAAGCCCACTTATGTTAAATCCGAAGCCAATGATGAACCAACAGACTCCTATGTGATACAGTCACCACCTTCATCAAGAATAGACACCCTTAAAGAGGAGGAGATACAAGTGGATGTTTCACTTGCAAATATTAAGACCTGTAACCCAAATAACGCTCTCCTGAGACTGTATATGTATGATCTGCCTCCTGAATTTCATTTCGAGTTGTTGGAGTGGAAGAGAGGGCCGAACGAAACATGGCCTGATGTTAGCGTTCCAAGTCTTGTCCCCCGATACCCAGGTGGCTTGAATTTGCAGCATAGTATAGAATATTGGCTCACTCTTGATCTTCTGTCATCCAGTGTTAGGAAAATAGTTAGACCCTGTAGTGTTGTTAGAGTGCAGAGTCCAAGCGAAGCAGACTTTATCTTCGTCCCCTTTTTTTCTTCCCTAAGTTACAATCGACATTCTAAGGTTCATGGAAGGGCGAAGTTTAGTCTAGATAGGAAATTGCAAAGTCAATTGGTGGAATTTTTGTTGAGCCAGCCAGAGTGGAAGAAGTCTGGCGGGAAGAATCATATTATCATGGCACACCATCCAAATAGTATGTTATATGCGAGAAAGAAGTTGGGCTCTGCCAGATTTGTGCTTGCAGATTTTGGTAGATATGCAGCTTTGGTTGCAAATGTGGAGAAGGATGTCATTGCTCCTTACAAACATGTTGTGAGGACCATCAGCAAAAATAGCTCATCTCCATTTGAGCAACGTCCTATATTAGCATATTTCCAAGGAGCAATCTACAGGAAGGATGTATGTAATTTCATCTATATGCTAGTTATTATGTTTTCAAGCTTTTAACTTCTTACGAGTTTTTCATTATGAACTATTTATTGGGGAATACCATGTCTAGCGGACTAAACATGTCCATACGTCTAGCTTCAATATCTTGTTTATGGCAATTGTATTGAGTATTGACAAAGAATTCCATTGCTGAAACTGTCCTGTACTTTGTACAGTACCATGCGTTCTTATTTGTTTGAAATGGCCTTTTTTCCGTTTTTTCCTTTGGGGGGGGGGGTGTATGAGCATGAACATAAGAAAGATGTGTGACTTGTCAACTTGATTTATTGTTTGAAATTAGACCTTCCACCTTCATCTTTCTGAAATATATGGCAAACATCATAGTGCCTGGGAGCAGAAATTGTGAGCATAAAGTTAGCCATAGCTGTTCAGATGATCATCTTACGGTGATCATTTCTTAGCTCTGTTAATGAGGCTGGTTGTACAGACATCTGGATGGTGCTTGATTTCTTTGCATTTTTGTCATTCATATGGCAAGGGAGTTCTCCGTTGTGACAATTTTACACATTATTGTACAAGTAGCTAGAGTTTCTACAGGATAGAAATTTCAGTCACCCTGCTGAGTTAAAGGATCATAAAGTGTGCTAAAAATACAAATGTCCTGTGTGAAATAGGACTGAAGATTGAACACATTTTGGGTATAAACTGGTAAAAATGGGTATCCTATTACAGTAACATCCAGTAGTTTACTTGTTACTCCTTTTTGATCTCTTCCCAAAGTTGTTTCCATTACCCTCCTAGCAGTCCAATATGATGTTTATTTTCATTTTGTATCACTTGTACTGACTCTCGTTCTATATCTCTTAGGGAGGGGCAGTTCGCCAAGAACTTTATTATCTCCTCAAAGATGAGGAGGACGTGCACTTCGCATTCGGAAGTGCTCAACGGAGTGGGGTTCGTCAAGCAAGCCAAGGAATGGGGTCTTCCAAATTCTGCCTGAACATAGCAGGAGACACCCCTTCATCCAACCGGCTTTTCGATTCAATTGTTACCCATTGTGTCCCAGTCATAATCAGTGATGACATTGAGCTCCCTTACGAGGATGCTTTGGATTACTCCGAGTTCAGTATATTTGTTTGGGCATCAGATGCTGTTAAAAAGGGGTTTCTTGTGAATCTTCTTAGAGGGATAACGAGGGATGAGTGGACGACAATGTGGGAGAGGCTCAAGGAAGTTGCCCACCATTTTGAGTATCAGTACCCATCCCAGCCAGGCGATGCTGTTGATATGATTTGGCAGGCAGTGGCACGGAAAAAGTCTCCTGCAAATATGATTCAAAGGGAACGAGTATATCGAACACCTCAACTTATTGTGAAGGGCAGGTAATGCTTGGCAGTTTTAGTCTCTAGTGGAGAGCAGAGAAATGGGCGTGAACATCATGATATGCAGGTTTAAAAGGCTGTTAATTGAAGTGGGTGTTTGCAGAAAGCCCAAAATTGCTGTAGTTTACTTCCTATTAGAAGAAATACTTCATCTCTTTATTAATCTTCATTAAGTCTCTTTCCATGAGTTGGGACTGGGGAGTACAGAAACAATGTTTAGTAAACGTAATACAATGTCTTTCCTGATCTACCCTTCTTAGAAACACCACACAATACTCCTGATACTGACCTCCATTGTGATTCACATCAAAGCTGCTCTTTCTGACAAGTCTTTATCAAATGACTGAATGAGATTGTCTTAAAATATACTGTTTGCAAAGTTAGGGTTATGTACATCTCCCTTTCTAAACCTGCAATTAGCAGGAAGCCAGGAATTTTGCCCAGTAGATTGTTGTCGGTGTCCGAAATTGAGTACAAGACATTGAATTTGCAAATTGCAATAAACAACAGAGAGAGAAGAAAACTTTCATCTGATACAGAAACTATGCACTAATATATGGTTGCATGACAAAGAAACATCATGATGTACTCAACCTACTATTGAGGATCTATAATTATATATGGTTTTACAAAATGGAATGATGTGATGTCTAATATACGTTGAAAGCTCCATCTCTCGGTAGAGCTTTAGAACAAATTGAAGCATAAACTGCCCCACATGGGACGCCCAAAAACGAACATTATGGTAATACAATTGGGCTTCTCTCTTTGCACCTACAATAGCTTATACTCCATATATGTGTATATTACCTACCTCTCTTTGCCAAAAATGTTCTCTCCCCTTCCTGAGGAACGCGATTCTGGCGCATTTCGATCAACATCTATTGTGAATTGGGTTGAATCCTCTTCGGACTCTTCGTTTGCTCGATTGATCAGGGTTGAGAACCTTAGCAGGATGTGGTGCTTGACTTGGGGCGTTGATCAAATCATCTACGCCAACTTGCTCAAGACTTCGCGATCTTCTTAGAAATGGGGAGTGATCCTTTAAGGCAAGGTCTATGCTGTTTAACCCAGAAACCTTGTGTGGTAGAACAGCACCTAGAAATGCTATACAAAGTAAAAGTATGAGAAGTTTGTGTGCAAAACAACCCATTTCCTGAATTGGTAGAAAGAGTGAGATGAGAAGAAATCTCTGAGCTTCTTGTAATGATGAGAGAATAATTGTTGCAGTAGTGTACTTGTGATCTCAGTTCTGTCTAGCTATCTTATGTGATGGGGAAGATTTAGGAGAATAAAGCAAGAAAGAGAATTAGAGAGTGGGGGACCCAGAACATCCAGTGAAGTTTTTTAAGATTCACAATTGCTACCCCAATCATGAGCTATTGTGTTGTTTGATAGAAGCACAAATTTGTATATATATAAGTATATAAGTATATAAGATGGTGTTTCTTTTTTTAGAAGAAGGATGTTGTGAGGTTTGAACAAAAAGGTAAGTTGGAACACCATCCTTGGGAAGCCAAGTATCTTTTCAATTGTTCCCTACATTCCTGTCATTTGCTCTTTTAGACCAAACAATGACCAAAGCCCTCAACAATTTCTCTTAATTAGTCGACTTGCCATGTCATGTCACCAGGGCCAACCTAATGCAACACATACCCTTATACACAAGGAACCCCAACTCTTCCATAATTGTACTTTTGGTCTTAATCAATCGACTCAAGCACACATACTTCACTATCTTGTATTATGTCAATGTAAGATCAGACAAATGACTGAACTTTTTTTTTTTTTTTTTCTGTCAAAAAAGGGTGTAAGTGAATGGTGACTGAGCCACCCCCGCTACGTCATATTCGGACTCTTGTGTTCAAGAGCGAACATACCAAACTAACTGAACAACCAGTGGAAGCACTGGCCCCGTCAAAGTAGCACCAACAAGATGCTAGTATATATAGTTCCTAGAAGCCAGCAAACACAAGGCATGGGAGGAATGGGGATTCGAACCCATGACATTGCCTTACCAAACCACTTAGGAGTAAGTTTGGAACCACTAATCCACCACCCTTATTGGTGACAAATGAGTGACTTGAGCTTCAATAGTATATTAGACATTTTCCTTCTTTGGATGTTTTAAAGTTTGATATATTTAGTTTGACACCTTAACTAATAAGACTCCTTGATTAGATTTGCAAATTTACATTATAGTCAATATTAGCAAAACTTGTAAGTTTAGACGAATCTCCAAATCGTAAAATGAAAGCTCCTATTACAATGCTAAAACTCTTCAATAGATAATTATATTCAGAAGACATCACAAATATAAGTAATATACTATTACTACCTTGTATTTACATTTATCTACCGTTCAATTATCCCAATCGATTCATAAAAGAGAAAGACACCAACCAAACCCATGTCAAGGTTAGGATCATCTGTAAAGAGGAAAATGAATGACAACACAATAGAGAACATATGCATAGGGATCAGTATCAAAGATACAAAAGACATGGGGATGAAAATGAGATATGGGCATTGGTTGTTGGAGGCAAAGTTGGGAGACAATCACCCCTCTTAGGCTCTTACTACAGTTTGCATATTAAAAGTTGAAACTAAGGCAATTAAGCTGAGGAATAGAAACCTCTTGAGAAAAGACCAAGCTCTTGCTTTAATGTTATGAGTATTTCACTTTAGAATTCCAAGCTCTTGTCTCTATGTATCAAATATTTGTGTCCTTGCTTTCTTGTGCTTGATGGATTTCCTTTATGCTTTCTCTCCCCACTCCTTGGGGTTTTCCAGCCTTAAGCCCTACATTCAAAGTGTTAAAGAAGACGCCATGCCCACTATCTTCAATGGGCCAAATTCCTCTTTTTCTTTTTTCTTTTTCTTCATCCTGTTTCTGGTTAATTATCCAAGTAGATCATGTCTTTCCTCTCTTTCCTAGTTGTTTTTTTTCTCCATGGAGAATTGAACAAAAACTAGCTCATTGTAATCATTATTTTTTCGAAACTCCCATATCTTTTAAGAAGGGCGAAAAAACAAGCGAAACAGAAAACTGTGGATCATCTTGATTTAATATATTACTGATAATCGTCTATAGACTATAGTCATTACTCAATTCTATTTCTAATCAAGTCTAATAAAAATGTCCTCATTGTAATGAAGAATAAAGATTGTGTTAGTTCCCTTCCACACTCCATTGACACAACTCCAAAATGCAAAAACAATTATGGTTCCAAACTATATTGAAAGAAAGGAGCAGGGCATGGTCCAAGCTAAAAATGCCCAAATAGCTTATAGATATTCTAATATTGTGGGTCTTTATCTGCTTTACCAATGCAAATTAAAGTGAAAGAACTATCGAGTTGTTGCTATCAAAAGATCATCCTTGGCCATCAAATTTGAATGTTCTATAAAAAAAAAAAAGTTAAAAATCAAGGGAATAATCAAGAGGGACAAGAAAAGGGAAACCAACACCACCCAAAGATTTCTACCCACTTTCGCTTATATCAATTCATGCGCAAATACTAATAACGGACCCAGACTCTCCCTCTCACCAAACAAACATGACAAGTTTGCAACCTACGAGGGACAACGACAATTCACCAAATAGATACACATGGTAAACATCAACACTCTTTGGTCATCAGTTGTCATCTAAAAGCTTGGCAATGCTAACAGATACTGAGCAAAGCTGATACTAGTACTGTAGTCTGTACACTGTAGTTACGTACTGTGTTTCCTAGTCCAATCAAGCGATTGAATGAATTTGGGGAAAATTAAATCACCCACTGACCAAAACTCTTACTTCCGACCCAAAGGTAAAAGTCTCAAATCGACAAACACTGGGACACCAGAAAGTCCCTAATCGAACCTATGACCTTGCCTTACCAAACCACTTGGGAGTAAGCTTGAAACCACTAGACCACCACCCCTTACCAAACCACTTGGGAGTAAGCTTGAAACCACTAGACCACCACCCTGAGATTACTTGCTCAAGAGACTTTCGAAATCACAATATCAACAAGGTAAGAAAAACATTACAATTACAGGTTTGGAATAGGTTCATATGTTGCTCAGGGCCGAAGGAAAATGGGGTTCAATACTCTGAATGATTGGTACTTGAAACAGACCATCAAGTGCCAGAAATAGGACAATTACAATGTCGTGCCCATCATAATTTTATGTACAAACAAAGGGACAGCAGCGATTTCACACTTTCATAGTTTTATACGCCTCCTATCTGCATCTTTTTTGGTAAACAAGCTTTCGGTACAACAGCGCCAAAAAAAATGGCAAATTTTGTTCACCCACAGCTCCAAAAGAAATTCGGAATCTCATTTGGATACTCTTTACTTTCTAGTTTTTCACTTGTCCAGCTGTCCTCTTTGCCATGAAGCACTTAACAAAGCCACAGAGTTCCAGATCATTGTTGTTTTTTTTGGTGCTAATTCCAGATCATTGTTGTGGCTCTGGATGATGAGCAACTGCTGGGCCAGGGGCTATTGTGAAGTGCAGGCCCCTGTGTTGCCCTGCCTGTATCACGTACGCAACTTCTCCCGCTGCCAATGCTGCTGCTTCCTGAGAGTGAGGGAAACATAACAGAAAATAAGTTAACGCATCATTCTCAGATTAAATGAAGGATTTGCAGACACTATAAGATATCGAGTTTGTTAAATATACTATCAGATAAAAGATCAAAATGATAGATACCCAATAGATAAACCCCGCGGACGGATTTACCCAAACTGATTAAATTGAACTTATCTCTCCACGATTCAACATGCAATAAAGTGGTCTCGAGCAAAACAGCATGTCCACAATTTGCTGACATGAACAACTTCTATTTTTTTTTTTTTAGTCGCAAAACCACTTTGATGGATAACATTAAAGCACAAAAGAAAATTGGAGCTACATCTCATAATAGTTGCTCAGATAAATTGCTCTCTAAGAAACCCTTTGAAGAACAGTAGAACAAAAGGTCCAAAGACTGAGATGTTCCCTTGCTAATTGCTAGTGAAGAGGTCACTATTGATTTAAAAGGAGAATCAATCTACATACTGCTGTGACGTCCTCCTTCCCAACCCTGTCCTCCTCATCTGAGAAATCAATTATCTAAAATGCAAATCAGCAGAATCATGCTGTCATGCAAGATACTAGTCCTTGAATTTCACATGGCTAAAAAAGGAAGACAGACAAAAATCGACACTAAGGCAACTCTCAGATTAAGCTAGTTGGACTTGGATGTGGCACCCTTATAATGCCAGCGCTCAACATTCTACATTTTTGTAATATGCTTCGCTGTGATTGGCTTCCCTTAAATCTCTTTATTGTATTTCTTTTTGTTCTGTTATTTCTTTCTTTTCTGTTATCACTAGCAAACCATAGATTTAGCAACCAATGAACCAACCTGTCTCTGCCTTCGGCGTTGCAATATACTGATAGCCCATGCCATTATGTAGCATGGAAGAAGAAACCCCGCAGCCCGAAGTAAGAAAAGCTGCAAAGATGCAACCAATTAATAAAATGTACAGCACAGCAGATGCAACAATACATAAAAATATTTTTATTACTCACAGAAAAGAAAGTGGACACATCATCATCTCCATCAGGGTTGGTGACATACAGCGCATGTCTTAAGAGCAACAGAGCCATCAACTGCCAAAAGACACAGATTCACGTCAACCAGAATGACCGGAAAAAAAAAAGGAAAAATTAGCGAGCCTCAGTGAAGCAGAACAAGAAACCTAAGGAGGGAGGGACGGGCCTTGGGGAGTGACATCACTGTGAATGTGTTTGGATGTAAGCGCACACCACAAGGAGTGCCACTAGGTATCCATACCTAAATTTCCACCCATATCAAGCTCATAAAAAATAGCGAAGAGAAACAAACCTGAAATGTCAACCTAAACAAATGTATGTACAAACCCATTTATTTGGGGATAATTTGATTAAAACAATTTTCAAATCAGCAAGTCTTGTGTGAGACCAACTCACAAGAAAATTGGAGTTACTATTTAGAAATGTAGGGGTCACTTATGATGAGTAGTGAGTTAGTGACCATTGTTTCATTGAAAAGTGACCTCCATCTCACCAAAAGTTACGAAAAGACCGTCTTATAGAAGTTTTTGTGTTTAATAAAGTGAAGAAAGTCAAAATCCTAGCTTTTACACTCTATTCAGAAAAAGAGAGTTTACTTTGTAATAAATGACACAAGTCTCACATGTTTGCAACAAAAGGAAATTACCTGTACAACCTGAATAACTTCCAACCATGTGGACCAGCACAAGTTAAGATTTTGAAACTATTTCATATTGAAGAAAAACAGAAAATCCACATCATAGAAATGGCTCATATCACCGGATGGGTGTTGTGCTAATAATTTTTTTCATGTTGACAAGAAGCCAGAAACAATATAAGACTTTGTTCACAAGCCACAAGGTGCAACAGCTACGAGGATCACGACAAATAACACAGCAGCCACAATCCAACCAAACAAGCTCCAAAACGAAGGTTTATGCTAGTGTCAGCTACCCCAGCAACCTCTGCTGACAGGGGGGTAGCGTGATAGACCTTCGTGAGAAAGTACGGAAGCAGCAAGGAACAGAGAAGTGGATAGCTGGTTGATGGTATCTTGACAAAATTAGCATGAAAGTAGATAGGAAGACATTGTTCTATTCACAGGTTGACAAGTGAGAATCGGTGAATATGCTGATTTAGCTGGTGGATGCCAGATGGTTTCTTGGTAACATTAGCATGACAGTGGATGAGGAAGACATTGTCTATTGAAAAACTGACAATGGGTGAATGACAGAAAAAGGATGCTCAAACAAACTTATCTACTGCCGGCAGCCAAATATTTCAACTACCGCCGAGAGCCTTTGTTATGGTGGTTGTTAGCACACATGCCATGAGCACCACCAGGGTTCAGATTTCAGTGACAATGTCTATTCAAGAACTGACCATAGGTGCATCTGCTCATTTAGCTGGTAGATGCCAGATGGTATCTCGATAACATTAGCATGATGGTGAGGAAAGACATTGTCTATTGAAGAATTGACAATGGGTGAATGACTGAATAAGTCAATAAGGACACTCAAACTAGTTTATCTACTGGCATCCAAATATTTCCACCGTCAGTCCGTCACCAAGAGGCCTTGGTCTGGTGGTTGTAAGCAAACTTGCCATGAGAACCACCAAGGTTCAGATTTGGATAGCCTTCACTCGCCAAGTGACTGCATATGAGGAGGTCTGCAACCATATTTGGGCTTGGTCCATGCTGGGTTTCTTTGGCTTCCCAACCCGGATTAACCTCTAGCTATATCCTAGCGATGGCATGTCCATACAATCACTAGATTTTCCCCTTGCCACAATGAGCATCCCTGGATAATGACAGATCAGGGCATCCATCATAAATTTTTAATTCAATAGTTTGCAAGCATTTTGGCCTGGTCTAAAAGAAAATTGCTTGTCTTAATTTTTGTCCTTCAAATGTCCATACGTATAATCCTTGAAAAGAGCATAAGCAACACAAACAAATAATGGCATTACTTGGCAATTCCACAAAAATCTTTGGACAGCTCACAACCTTAACTATGGGCCAATATTATAAGCTTCAGCAAACAGTAAGAATGTAAGATCAATGAAAGACCTTAGTCAGAAAAAAAGGGGGCCAATAGAATATCAAAGCAACAGAATGGTTTGAACTTAGAAATCTGAAAAGATCAGCTCTACATTTTACTAGAAGGTATGGCTTCAAACCTGGCATTATCTAACATAATGATAACAGTATAACGAAATCGAGCTCAAGGATAGAAACATAAAGAATGACAAAGATTACAGCTGTCACTATCTGGTTTCACAGAACTAAAAGTAGAACAGAAAGGAGGTGACCTAATCGGCAATGGAAAAGGTGTGATTTAAAATAATAATAAATAAAAAAATAGATAATGAATTTCAAAGGTGTTGTATGCCATTGTAACGAGCATACATGACAAGATAATGCCATCTTACAATGAGGGCAGCAGAGCGGCAAAATGCAGCTCCATTTGCATTTGTATCAGCATACTCGTCATACTCAGCTTCAAGCAGATGTCTTTCAGCAGCTGCCATCGCCAAGAGTCGCGGATCATTCAGGTCTAATTGTGAACCTGATACTGTCCATTCCGCACTGTAAGCAAAAGACAAGAGGAGTCATACACACAGGTAGGAGGTGAAATGTTTGTAAATCATTCACTTAGTTTCCCCTCCGACTCTAAAATTCTATTGGAAAGGGATCAAAATCGAAAAAGAAGTGGCTACGCAAGATTATGAAAGGATCCATAGGCAGAACTTGAACACGGAAGAAGGGAGCCCGGCCCATCCAAGCATTCTTTAGTTATCAAACTTATAAGTATAATGTAGTTGCCCGCAATTGCATAAATTTGGTATTGCCATGATGGTAAAAGTCGATGTGATCGTTACCACGAGGTTGAGGGTTCAACCCCTCACTACCTTTATTCTCCTTCCCCCCCCCCCCTTCTACTTCCTCCACTGAAAGAAAGAATTGGAAAGAAAAAATTGTACGTAGAAGTGTTGAGTGTAGCAGAGGGAGCAAATAAATTCACCTGATGTCAATAGCTGTATCTTCAGTGCGTGGTGGTGGTGCAGCATAATCAGGTTGATAAGGCTACACACAAGGACAGACAAGACAGAAAGAAAAGTTATTGATGGCTCATCTATAAGGGGAAATAACTAATAGACACGGAGAAGCATAACAAACGGAATGAGAAGCCACACAAATACATATACTATAAGTATATATCATGGATATCAATGTCATGCATGCTAACAGAGACAAGTTTTGGCTGATATGAATTAACGACATGTCATGCTCGTTGGAAGCGCAAGTCCTAAGTTTGTTTTGCAGTTAAAGGAATAAGTAGTCCATATCTCATATTGATGAAAAGAAATTGAAGGTCAACATTGATTTTGCCCCAAGAAATTGCAATGTCTTTTAACAAGAGATATAACTTTCACAAATGAGAGAAATGGACAAAACTAAGCTTCAAGCCTGAGTATTTTCCATTTAAGAATATCCGAACTAAAAAGAATCGAGTCAAACATCATTCTCATGGTGCACACAAATGTAGCAGAAATCCCTACGTGAAGGCATCATTGAGATTTCACAGCAAGCACTGCAGTATATTTAATCTACCATTGATGCACATGATGTTGAACTAAGTGTTGAAAATCAGATCATATTACAAAAAGCATGGCAAAAAGCTTTTCAGTTGTAACCCAAACAATGTAAAGAAGCAGTCCATTACAGTAAGCTACTTTAGACAACCAATTTGGCAGGCACTGGATAAAATTGATCGTGCAGCCAGATATCACTTGTGATAGGTGAGAAATGATCCACACTGGTATGGATAGCCCTCTAGGAACATAAGTTCTAGGAACACAACTTCTAGGGACATAAGTTCTGAAACCAAGTCATATAAAAAGCATGTAAATGTGGATTACTTTCCCTATTACATTCACTGGGAAGGCAACCTTCCCCACATTGTATTGTGAACATCTAAAAATATAGTCCATATGCAAAGATTTGTACAACCACTCTAACAGAAATAATGTATGGCAACAATTAAGATAACTACGCCCATTTAATCACATAGTATGGGAAGTTTCAGTTAATATAAACGATTTCCTGCAAACAAGACAAATCACAAAGCTCCAAACCAATCGTCCAAATATACTAAAATAAACAGCAACAACCGAGATCAGGAAACAATGCATACCTGATGACAGATCTCACAGATAATGTCTCCTTTCTCATTGCACCACTTTTGAACACATTTCCTATGAGCATACTGGATAATAAGCAAAGCATTGGTTAACGGAAGACAAGATTAATATACAGTGCAAACACGAATGAAGAATCTCTATATACCCCTTCAAGACATCAGCGGCATAAACATGCAAATGATACATTACAAAACAATTGCAGACACCAATCTAACATGCAGGCTTTTAAAACCCTCTTCCATCTTTTCCTTCCACTGACTTCAATAAACATGCAAATTAAGTAACTCACTAGGCATGACTCTACCTCAGTACAAGAATAAACAGTAAACATTGTGATGGCCACCAAAATACTCGTTACAATTTTGAACAAGATAAAAGAAAGAAGCATGCAAGAGGATTTTAAAAATATGGCGATCCACAGAACATTTCCATCCATTACAAAGTGATACACTTCACGAATACCTAAACATAAACAACAGTGAGGAGATTTATAAAAGCTCCAATATATTGTTACCTTCAAACTGCCTCTGCAAGAACAAGGGACTTCAAAGTTCTTTATACTATCCTCCTCTTGGCAAATCCGGCACTCCAATGCCTGAATAAGCGGCTGCTCTTCATCTGGCACGTCATCTTCTTCCAAGGGCTTGTGTTCAACCAAATTGGAGGATTCGCCAACAAGATTATGACTGCTGCCAGAAGATTCTGAGACCTCAGTCGCTTTTGCGGATTCCAAAGAATCAGATGTTATCAGGCGGTCCACACTCACAACCAGATGATCTCCCATACCCCTTGCAATTCCTGAGTCACCAAAATTTCAATAGTACATTAACAGTAGATAATGATTTCCTTCATCACTATACTATAAATTTTCAGATAAAAAATGACAGAGAGAAAAACAAATGAGAATACAAAGCTAAAAGCCTGATAATGCATGGACTGGACATAATAATCCCCCAGCTTGACAAATTGTCAAATCTCCAACCATATTTTTTGGAGTAATTAGAATCAGTAATCTCAATATAACATAGGTTTCCCCCAAACCCTCCTCCCCAAATTTGTAACAATTTTCTCTCCAAGCATCACTATCACCATCACCATATCAGAACCCAAGATACGAGCTTTCAGACTTAGCAAAAAGGGGTGAAAACCTAAAATTATGGCATCATTATACCGCAATTGCTCTTCAAACCAGAAAGGGGTCAATTGAGAGTAACAAAACTAAATTAAGTGTCAGAATATTTGAAGTTACATTATTTTCCAATGAAATTTCAAACCCATCGAGAACAAAGAAGTACACATTGGACCAAAACATCAAAAAGCACACATTATGCGGCCAAATTTCAGAAACCCAATTTCCTGAAACAAGCCCTCGAGATGTAAATAGATGTTGACCCAGACAAACATCAGAACTTGCAACAAAAGATACCCAATTTCCCTCAAATGAACAAGAAAAACAATCTAAAACCCTAGCAAATCAACAAAAAATAAAAACAACCCACAAATTGTTTCTATTGAATCACAACGATAGAAGACAAAATATTAAACCCACATCGAAACTTTAAGAATAATCATAAAAATTATTACCTGGTATGGTCTTTGATTAATAGGTTGAAGCTACAAAATGAAATGGGTCGCTTTTTGTGAAGTTAGGGAAAATGAAGAAATTGGGATGGATTGGAATCTATACGAACTGAGAGCTGTGAGAGTCTTTATATTCACGGGTTTGGGTTTGGGTTTGGGTTTGGGTTTGTGAGTATTTGACTGACTATAAAAGAGAGAGTTAGCGTTGTTTTGTTTTGGATTTGGATTTTTCTTGGAAACGTCCGTTGCACGGGTGAAAACCGTGAAAGTGAATTTTGCAGTGACGATAATCGGCTGCTTTTTCAGACATAACGGCCGTTAGGATTTGTGAGATGTTTATGAGTTATGAGTGACTTATCACGCTATTGAAATCTAACCAACCGCCTTGAAAAATACTGTACGCTTGTTGTTAATTAGTGGATTAGTTGTCAGACTTGTCGCGGATCAAATGAGAAATCACATTTTTATTATTATGTAATTTTTTTTTATTAAACCACCATTTTTGTGCCATTGTTTTACTATCCAAAATATTAAAAAAATATATATAAATTAAAAAAAAAGTTGATATTAAAAAGTACTTCAATATTATCCAAGTTGACACTACTACGCTTAACAGAAAAGGTGTCAGTCAATTAGAATTCACTTTTAAGGTGGTTTTGCAGTGTCATCTCATCTCATCTATAACAAAGAAATCAAAATTGTTATTTTAACCGAAAAATATATAAATAAAGTGGTATATAAACTTATGCTCATTTGATTTTTCTATTATCTGCCTACAACTTTTGTAAGGTCTCTACTCTCTAGGAGTGCCTTTTTATTCTATTAAGGGAGAGCACAATGTGTGAATTATTATGTGATTATTTGATGGGGTAATAATGGTAATAGAAAAATATTTGTAATTGTCCTACTATTTTTCGTGCTATCGAATAACATAACTACGACAAAAAGAAAAACATAATTCGATACAATGAATTCAGACTAGGATAATAAATGATAATAGGAAAATGTTTGTACTTCTCCAACTAGTTTCTTGTTATCGAATTATATAAGTATGGCAAAAAAAAATATATTCATTTAATACATTGAATTGAGACTAAAAAAGAAAATACCTATATGAATGTGTAAGGTTGATCACTTTATTATAGGTACTTATTACGAGGTGGATTGTATTCCATATACACTCAACAAGTATGAATTGCGAACCATTGTTTGAACTCCCATTTGCCAAAATTTAAATATTAAAAAATAGAAAGGAAAAAATGAAGAAAAGAAAATCAAAAAGCCTTATGGCCTATTTGGATAAGCTGATTTGAATTGAAATTCTGTATTTGGCCCGAATTTGTTGTTTGGGAAACACTTGCAATTTGGATTTGTATTTGGCCCAAATTCGTGAGTGATTTTTACAAGCACAAAAAATTGCAATTCAAATCCAAGCCTTTCACAAGTGAATTTCAAATCAAAGGCCTACTCAATATTTTCTCTCTCCTCTCACCTCTTCCCCTTTCTCTCTCCTGCTAATCTGACGTCTGACTCCCCTTCTCAGTTCTCACCTCTATCTCTCTCTCTCTCTCCCCCCTTTTTAACCAGTAACCACCATGGACCTCCATTAAGCCTTTCATTAAAGCTCAATTTCCATGAAAAATCTAAACTCAAGTCCTCTTTTCTCTTTCTCAAATTCAATTCGACATATTTTGAAGCTGTTAATATCAAAAATTGAAGTGATTTTTTATTTCGATTTTTCACTCTCTCCTCTCTCGTAGTCTCATTCCAAGTGAACTGTGATCGTATATCTGGATTCTTCTTCTTCTTCTCCAGTTTGGTGATTTTTTGGATAGCATATTGCTTTTATCTACTGTCTCCTCAAATTTCACGTTTGAAATTTTCTATTCTTCTACAAATAATTCCAATTATTGAGGTTTGCAAACAATTCAAAAGAGGATTTGAAATCTGTGAATTTAAAATTTTTGGTTTTGCCAAACAACAAATTTGATTTTAAATTCTTATATTTCAAATTGCAAAATTGAAATCATGAATTTGAAATTAAATGAGTCTATCCAAACACACTCTTAACAAGATTAAGAATAAGATGATTGCAAGTTTTTATTCTCTCAACTTTTTATAGTTATGTAATTTTTAAATATTTATATTGGTTTTATCTCAATAAACTTCTTCAGTTAAGTTGAAAACAACACAAAGCAACTTCTTTTTTTTTGTTTTTTGAAGGCTACATGATGAAGTAGCTTGCTTGAAGTTATATTGCACATGTAATATTGTGCTAATTTAGGTGATAATTATATCTCTACGAGTACTATCCTATATATTGGTAACTTGTGGGATCCTCATGAAATTGGTTGCATTAGCAAACGTAGTGCTGTACATGAATATATACCAAGTCAATTTAAGTATTTAACCAACGATTTAATCGTAAAAAGTATGAACCAATTTCCATATCCAATTTTTGCTCAAGGGCTTACGAAGTCCTCCATTTGCTTTGTCAACACCCAACAACATGCATGTCGTTGCAATTATCCATTTGTTCCCATCCCTTTCAGCCTTTCTACTAAAGTATTAACGTGTGGGTCGTATGGCTGAGGGTCCATGGACATAATACATTTACATGATACATACTTATATATGATGAATGAATGATATGATTGACCAAGGGACCAATTCCTTTGTTGAATTGTTCTCTTACATAAGTTATTAAGGTAGTTGTATTAGTATATAAAAAATACATAAGTCAATCAAATCACTTACATCATGATTCTCATCATGCTCATTAAATATCATATGGAGCGCTATTTTGTTTTATGTTGAATGGGGTTAGTTAATTGGCTACCCTCTAAAATCTTAAGCAATATAAGATAATTTCCCCACATTTTTTTCAATGACCATTTTGATGTGGTGTTATAGTAACATTTGCAATTTGCTCCATTTCACATTAAGAATCCTCTAAGATTCCCTAATTTTTTAAAAAAGGAATTCTCTTAAGATAACTTGTAGAGAAACCATTCAAATATTTAAATATTGTAGTTTTGCATGTAGACCTGTCAAAAATTTTACCGTTACTAAGAAGATCCTTTTGTTTTGCGTTATAATTATATTTTCTTTAGAATCGAACCCAAAACACAGTCTGAAAAATACCTTTAAAAAAATATTGTAATTTTGACTTTAAAGCACAAATCAAACTCAATTTAAACCCAAAATAACACGACCCCTTATCTCGACCTATTTGAAAGGTTTACTTGCCTACAAAATATTGTGTGGACTTAGTCCACGATCAATAGATCAAATATATGTTCCTAAAATATCAGCATGACTTGTGTGGACTTAGTCCACCGTGGACCAAGTAATTTTGAGGGGTGACTCCAAGTAAAGTAGGGGGTGACTCCTGGTAAAGTAGGGGGGTGACTACATGTGAAGTAATTTTGAGGGGTGACTCCAGATGAAGTAGGAGGTGACCCCAGATAAAGTAAGGGGTGACTCCAGGTAAAGTAGGGGTGATGTCAAGTATAAATTTGAGGGATGACTCTAGGTGAAGTATGGGTGGCTCCACTTTTAGACGGGGGTGACTCTAGATGAAGTAGGGGGTGACTCCAAGTATTGATCCACCATGAACTAAATCCACACAAGTTTTTATACTAAAATATTTGCACTATATCCTTAATCTACGGTGAACTAAGTCCATACAATACAGACCGTTACTTGCCTGCCAAGGCCCATTTATATAGGCTTTGAAAACCAAGCCCGTTTAAACGCATACTAATGCAATCCACCATTCATTGCAAAATCAAAATTGATTAGTACAGAAAAAAAAACCCTCCGAAAATCCCCTTTCACTCCACTTCAAACTGAAACTAGCAGCCTCCTTTTATAAAAACCTCTGCAAAACCCTAGGAGAGAGAAAACAAAAACTCCCAAAAGCCCCTTAAAAATGGCTTCAGAAACTATCTCTGAAACAGAAACTCGCCCTTCAACTGAAGACATGGAGGTTGAAAACCCACAAACCGATGCAAATTCGAAGAGAGAGAGAGAAGAGTTAGGAAATGAGATAGAGAAGGATAACGACGACGTTTCGAAGAAACAAAAGGTAGAAGAGAAGTCTGTGGAAGAAGAGAGGATGGAGAAGGTAGATGAGGAGAGAGAAAATGGTGATGGGGAAGTGATGGAAGAAGAGAAGAAATCTGGGCCTGTGAGTCTTGGGCCCAAAACTTTTGAAACGTCTGTTGATATGTTTGATTATTTTTATAAGCTGTTGCATCATTGGGCCACCAATGTTCGTGTTAATAAGGTATGATAAATATTGGTTTTTTTGATTTTTTGATGAATTTGTATCATGTTTGTTAGTGCAATGAGTTTGATTTGGGTTTGTGATTTTGGTGTTTGGGTTATGATTTTTAGATGGGTTTTGATTATATTGGTTGTTACATTGTTGGTAGTTCTAAGATTTTGTGCTATTGTTTTTTGTATGCATAATTGGTTTAGAGATCATTGGTTGGGAACAAACTTCCTTCCTTTTTATAGTTGATGATTAGTTCGTTGTTAGGGTCGTGGTAGACATGGTCCACTATACAAGTTTTGGAAGTGTTTTTTGTTTTCAGTTATGAGGATCGCATTACAAGATTGGTGCTTTACGAGCAACAATTTGCAACCATGGTTGTTGGGATCACATCCTGTGTTCCAGTACTGCAAATCCTCTACCAGGAACCACTGCTTAAGCCACTTATAGTTTGTAGATTGAGTTGTGTGTGACATGTTCTTGTACCGTATTATGAACCTGGTAGGTGCAAGTGGTAACTAGTCTATGGTCATCAACCAAGTTTGGATGGGCTATCAGCCTATCACGGTATGAGTTGGTATAATTAGCTTGATTGTTTTGAAAGGTATGAATTATTGGCTGGTTGTTACTTTGTTGCCATCTGGCTGAGATTAAAGTTGATTTCTGTGCATGTATGGTGCTAGAACCAGTCAGGTGAGCTAGGAAATAATGTCCATAGAAGTTTGGTGTTGGTTACGTTGCAGGATGATTTTGCATTCAGTTGAAGCTACGAAATAATCTCCATAAAGGTTTGGGGTTGGTTTCATTCCAGGATGCTTGTCCATTACCTTGACAGTGGTGCTCTTGGATCGTAGTATCGTACATACGTACACTTATATGTCCTAGTGCCTGGGTTGGAGTTTCCTTTTGTCTCCCAGATTCTGTTTCTGTTTTCTTTCTTATATTTAATTTTGGGGACAGGGTGTGAGTAGCGAGTCAAACATATCCATATTCTTGCACTGTCTATTTGTCTAATGCTGCTAACTTTCTTCTCTTGCTGTTGCATTATTACCGATTGACTCATCTGTTCATTAAGAGCTCCCGAGTGAACCGTATGTTTTGTGAACTTGCCCCTACATGTAGACTTGGTCTTCAGCTGTTGTATGTGTCAATTCTGAAGCTTCCTTGCCGCACTCATTTGATGAACTTTCTGCTGCGACCTTGAAAGTAATGCTTCACCGCTTGCAATGTCTCAATACTTATTGCAGTCAAGTGGTCCGAGCCTCCAACTTAACATCTATATAAATTTACATGCTTCTGAAATTTCTCAAAAGAGTTTTGTGGGCGGGATCGCAAGTGTTTTAATAAGATTGTGGAATATTCTTTGTTATTCTGTACATTTCGTCCATTGAAGTTGATCTTTTAATATTCCCTACTTGATACTCCTATTGCCTATTGGTGCATTGAAAATTTATTATTCAAACTAGTGGTTATCTCATGCACCCCTGCTCATGCACTTCTAGGCGGCCACACCGCTACAGTAACTGACTGATGTTTTGTTCTATGTCTACTTGTATTGATTAAGTTCATTTTTCTACACATTTATCAAATTTCTTGCTTGCTGCAGTACGAGTATTTGGTGTTGCTGGAGCTGATCAAACAGGGCCACCCAGAGCCAGAGAAGAAGATCGGCTCAGGGATCAATGCCTTCGAAATCCGCCACCATCCAATGTGGAAGAGTCGCTGTTTCTTTGTCATAAGAGCTGACGAGTCTGTGGAAGATTTTAGTTTCAGGAAATGTGTGGATCAAATCCTGCCCTTGCCAGAAAACATGAAGATTAAATCTGATGTGAACAAGGCATTGGGTGGTAATGGAAGGAAAGGAGGTGGTGGTGGAAGAGGAGGTGGCCGTGGCCGTGGCCGCGGCAGTGGAAGGAGCGGCAGAGGTAGGAGGTGAGCTTTGATGTATGCTAAATTTGAACTCGGGATTTCTTTTTGCAAGATGTACTGGTGCTACGATTGCTCTTTTGTAACACCAAATTAGTATCAAATTTTGGCTAAGATATAACTATTTTACTCGTCCAATTATCTATCTTTATATTTCCAGTTAACTTGTGGGGTGTGGGTTAGCTCCTGAATTATATTTCTCACTTATAGCAAGTTGTGGAGGTTGGAGTTGGAGCAGTGAGGACTGTCAAGGTCAAAATGATGGTAATCGACATAACAGACATGCTGTAATTATGTCCAGAAAGTGCTTATGTTAAATTTGGGCAACTTATTTGCACTCCATCTCACCAAAAAATGGACAGCCAATTGGCCATGAGATGGTTGGACCTTTTGCTAGGAGAAGATGCACTCTCCATACTCGAAATAACAGTTGCTTTTTTATATGATGATGGCTTAAAAAGTTAGTTTTGCATTTTTTTTCTTCTTTTTGGCAGAAGTATGGAGTCATTGAGTTGTGTGTCTATTGTCTTACTCCTAAACCTTTTATGTACTTCAATTTACTCTGTAGTTGTACTAGTGCAACACTTTCGATGAAATAGTAAATCTAGGGTGTTTGGAAGAAAAACCATGGCCTATGCTTTAGTTACTCTAAAGCATGTAGTCGTAAACTCGTAATGTTTTTTCTCTGCTAAATGCTAATCCAATTACTTACATTGACAAATAAATAGGGGTCACACTTACTTGGAAATACTCTTAAGAGAAGAGAAATGTAGAGAAAATATATCAATATAGTTAAAAAAAAAGGGATTGCGCTGCTGATGAAGATTTATCATCTTATTGGACAATATGATCTTTAAGGGCACACAATATTCTTGGAACGTCACTTGTTTAAGTTATTTTGAGGGATATCTGTTTGCCCTCTGTTTGTGGGAAAACAGATGGAGTGCTTTTGTCCGTTGTTGACGTTAACAACGGAGTTTAAACAATTTGTTGCTGACATTTTAGCAATTTGCCCGACGTTGTCTAACCGTCGGTCCAAGTAATTCTGATGCTGTCCAACTTAGCGATGCGTTTTACAGCAACGACTTATTTCGACTTATTTCCGTTGCTAACAGGTGTTGGTGTCGACTTTTTGTCCTTTACAAGGTCGGTTTTTACAATTTACCGGACGCTATTTCTCTTAATATTAGCAGTCAATAAATTGCTGGTTTCAACAAGTAGCCGTCAAATCGGAATTAGATAAACTACTAAACTATGATCGACTAGGGAAGAGAAAGTAATAATGCTGAATTTGGCGTACTAATAATTAATGTATGTGTGTCATTTCACACTTGCATGTAACTCCTGTATCTACATATGTGCAATTCAATGCAATACGGAGTAAATCATTAGAACTTTTTTTTAAGGGGAGTATTACGAGTATATCATAAAGACTTTATTAGCTAGTACTAGTATGGCATCGAGCAAATTCCACTCTCAATATAACGTATAAACCACTCTCAATACTCCATTTTGATGTGAAAGATTATGTATCCTGATATTCACAATTTAATAAACATCTCTAATTTTGAACCAAAACTACACTTTAATTTATAGTTATACTGCTAATCAGTACTAGTTCAAGTTCCATAGTATGGAAAATGCAACTAGCAAATAACCAGGAATTGTACTTGATTACACGAATAATTAAGAGCAGCTCGTATTTATGCTTAATTACTTCCAATGAATGGTAATAAACACAATAATGTGGCCAAATCCATTATATCTTAGGCCGTCGCACGAATGTTTAATGATACGTCTGTTTATATTCTCTTCATTTAATTTCTTGTTATAACACTCATACATAAATTTCAATTATCTAGAAAAATTTACCACTGATCATATGACCCTTCAAAAACCTTATCACGTTAATCATACTTCCCCCCTTTCCCCTGATATCGAGCTCTGTCTTTTTCTCTTTCTTATGTGGAGTCAACAGCAACTAGCATGTTGGTCTATGCCCAAGGATGAAGATGTCTACTCCAGGCCATCCCATGACGATCAGTCTTTTGATTTTAAGTATAGTGCTTTCTATTTCATTTATTTCTACCTTGTTACTAAACTCATTCGTCACATTTTAGACTCGTTTGGTTGGGGAGAAAATACTGTTTCGCATGAACATAATCTTTTTATTACATACCAAGTCCAAATTATTTCAGATTTTCATATTTTTGTGAAACATATTTTCCCCTCAACCATACTGTTCTACTGATCTTCAATTGAAGATTTTCATTTTGATGTCAATTTGTTCTTGCTATTAGTCATTACACTTGATCATATATTTGTAGGGATATAGATACGAACTACTATTGGTATTTTACTTTTTGGTTACTTGATTTTGACATGATGACATAGTGAAATATATTGCTTGCTCATTTTGTTTAATTTCGATGTGATTTCAAAGTGGTCATACTTGTTTGGATTGGCAACATGATCTTTGTTTACAAGAGAGCGCTATGGATGTTATACCTTTAATGGAGTGCTTCCCGACTGATCCTGATCCTCTATTCTATTCGTCATCAATGGATTTTGTTTCAAGCTTTACAACTCCACATGTTCTGCCAGGTGACACACATATATTTTTATTTTATCACATCACTAGTTTATATTATATTTAAGTAACAATTGATTTGATCACGGATTTTTATTTTCGTCTTTTAGAAATGCTAACATGATCTAATAGTAGTAGTATAGTATGTAGTTCATATGATTTGGTAACTATTTAGTTTGTTTTTGTTGACGGCTAAGGTGACTACTTTGATGACCCTTTTTACAATTTAACACTTTGTATGTGCAAATAAATTTTAAATATATACACCTTTGGTAATATTTATCAAATTTTCATGCAGATAATAATACCGTATGCGGTGGATACGAATATGGGTTTGAAAGTTTGGGTAATTTCGAGTTAGAGAAAGTGCCTCCATTGCTCTTGTGCAATAGTGATAATGATATCATCAGTAAAAGGGATGATATTGTGGAGGACAAGAAGGCTAAGAAGAGTAGTACTACTGTATCATCTAAAGAGAAGGACAACGAGATTAACAACTCAAAGGCACTGTCAAAGGAGGTGATTAGCAGCCAAGGAATTGAACGTTGGCTTAACATTGCTTAAGAAAAGGTGTAGAGAGTTAGGCATCCGAAGATGGCCTCATAGGAAGCTCATGAGCCTCCAAAGTTTAATCAAGAACGTTCAGGTAATTAACTTAATTTAATCAAGTAATCAATCAAGTTTATAATAAATCACTTTTGCTTATAATTAATTGCATTATTAATACTCGTAAACTACTAACGAATCACAAAAACTTGTGTAAGACATGATGATATATAGTTGAGTTAGCGATTTTTCATTAATTGTATATATGTATGTAGGAATTGGGGGGAGGAGACAAGAATGGAGGAAAGCTAAGGGATGCAATAGACATACTAGAGAAAGAGAAGAAACTGCTTGAAGAAATGCCAGACTTGCAACTTGAAGACAGAACCAAAAGGCTAAGGCCCCGTTCGGGGTGGTTGTGAGTTTTTAGTTTTTGGTTTTCAAATACAATTTTCAGCTCAAAACGTGTTCGGCAAACGCTTGAAGATATTGCAAGTTTCTTGACTTTTCGCAACTCAACACCATCTTTTGACAACGACAAAAAGTGGTTTTCATTGTCATGTTTCCAGTTTTAAAAGATATCCCGATGCCACGGTTGATGTCCCCCTGCCCCGCGATGGTCACAAAACCCTTGCTTCTTTCATTAACTTGCCCTTCCACCATTGAAGAATTGCTTGAGCTTCAATTTCTCTCTCCTATTTCTTTGCTCGGGCTTAATTTTCTCTCTCCTGTTTCATTTCTTCTTCCCCAAATACAGTAGCCTTTCTATCTCGCTAAATGAAGGAGGAGAGAGAGAGAGAGTGGGAGAAATGGAATGTTTGAATTCAGATCTGCGACTGCCATTAAAGTGTTTTTTGAGCTTAAGAAATGCAATTGTTCATTTCAGAGGAGAGAGAAAGAGACATGATGTGCCATTAAGATAGGAGAGAGAAACAAAGGAGAGGCAGGGTCAGGACATTAGAGAGGAGAGAGAAAATTAGAACGGGAAGTAAATGTAACTGGTAAAGTGGTCAATCACTAGACTTTTTCTCTTTTTTTCCTTTTCTTTTTTTTTTCATTTTTGTTGTTATTGCAAATTGATAAAAATAAGAAACGAGAAACTAGAAACTAAAACCAGTTTTAGTTTTTAAACTTTTCAAAACATAAAACTTAAAACCTTGCCCAACGGGGCCTAAGGCAAGCTTGTTTTAAGGCCAACTACAAGAAAAGGAAGCTTACAAACAACATGGATGTCCATTGTCAATCTTCTTGGGCTAGCACAACACCCCTCAATGGCGACGATGAAGGCGAGGATAAAGATGATGGAATGGATAATATCATCAACTTCTCTTACTTGCCTGATGCTCTCTCCAGCAGTAGTGGTAGTACTACACTATAAAGTACTCTCCTACAGGCTACACCCTTGTCAAAAAAACAAAAAGTACTTCTCGTACTTGAATTAAGGATTAGTTAGTGCTTAATTTTCGCTTGTTATGTCTAGATTGGTTATAGTCGTAGAACTTGCTTTGCCATAATAACGACCATGATAATCAAATTCTAGAATCATGTCTATTACTTCTGGTGATGATGTGGAGTTGAGATATCACTTTCACCTTCTAAGATGGAGGTTCGATTCTCATTACCTATAATTTAGAATTGACTCTTTATCCCAAAATTCCGGATGCTCCTAATCATACTAAATTTTATAAATAAACCCAACCTGCCTCATAGTCTTATACCAATTATCTATTCTTGTTACATACTCCATGTGCCTGCCAAAGATTGAGCTGTTCTACCCTAAATAAATGTTAATCACATATTCTAAATTTGTTATTAGTAACGTTTAGGTTAATCACATACTCTTAACATATTACTACTTGGTTTACTCAGAAACCACATTCCATCAGCCCCCAAATTTTAGCGCGTTCCTATGACAGCGAGGTCGTTCCTCCAATGCCGTTTCTCATCATCTTCTTCCTTCTCCTCCCATTTTCTCTCTCCTCGCTTCTTCTCCTCAGTTTCTCTCTCTCTCCTCGAAGACATCAAACCTCTACTTCAATCTCCAACACTTCATAATCCTAAAATCACTTCACAAGAAACACAACATCAACAATTGAAACAACTCGCCATTGCACAAGCCCAGAAAAGAGAACACCTTTTTTCTCTCCTAAAATCATGTTCTCTAAACACCCATTTGCTTCAAATTCATGCCCAGTTCATTCGCACCAATACTATCCAACACCCTCGTCTCTCTCTCAAATTTCTCTCAAAAGCTGCCACTTTTTGCCCACAAAATATGATTTATTTATGTCGTATTTTTTCTCAGTTTATGACACCCTTTATTGCGCATTATAATGTTATGATCATGGCTTTTTCTCGTAGTGATTGCCCATCTCATGGGATTAAGTTTTATAAGAGGATGAGACAAGAGGGTTTTCTACCAGACCCACTAACGCTGTCGTTTTGTTTGAAATGTTGTGTTAAGAATTATGGGTTGATTGACGGAATGCAGGTACATGTGAGGATTTTAGTTGGTGGACATAAAAAAGATCCGGTTTTGATGACTGGTTTGATGGAGTTGTACTCGATTTTTGGGAAATGTGGTGATGCGCATAAGGTGTTTGATGAAATGCCTCATAGAGATACTGTTACTTGCAATGTTATGATTTCTTGTCTTATAAATAACCAGAAAACCAGAGATGCTTTGCCTGTGTATGATACTATGGAGGGTTTGGAGAGAGACTGTAGGCCTGATGATGTTACTTGCTTGTTGGTGCTTCAGGCTTGTGCTAATCTGGGTGCACTAGATTTTGGTAATAGGGTTCAGAATTACGTTGAGGAACATGGGTTTGGGGAGTCCTTGAAGTTAAATAACGCCCTCATTACGATGTATTCGAAGTGTGGGTATGTGGATGATGCATTTGAGATCTTTAAGGGTATTTCTAATAAGAACTTGGTCTCATGGAGTGCAATGATATCGGGTTTTGCAATGAATGGATGTGGGCATGATGCCATTGAAATGTTTCGGGAGATGCGGAGGAGGGGCATTGCCCCAGATGACAAGGCTTATACGGCGGTTCTACACGCCTGCAGTCATAGTGGCTTGCTCGATGAGGGGTTGGCGTTTTTCGATAAGATGGTTCAGGAATTTGGAGTACGTCCAAACATCCATCACTATGGGTGTGTGGTTGATATACTAGGGCGTGCTGGTTTGCTAACTCAAGCATATGATCTTATACTTTCCATGAAAGCCAAGCCAGATGCAAAAATTTGGAGGACCTTGCTTGCAGCTTGCAGAACACATAGGAATTTTGACCTTGCAGAACGAGTCATTGAGCATATAGTGGAGCTTAAGGCTCAAGAGGCAGGGGATTACGTTCTGTTGTTAAACACTTACTCTTCAAATGGCAAATGGGATAAAGTGACTGAACTGAGCAAGTTCATGAAGGAAAATAGTATCCGAACAACCCCTGGCTGTAGTACAATTGAATTAAAAGGAGTGGTGCATGAATTTGTTGCTGATGATTTTTCTCATCCAGACAAGGATGATATATATGAAATGCTCCGAGAAATCAAGCAACAACTAAGAATGGCTGGATATGTCCCTGAGACATCGTCAGAAGTACACAAGTTACACGTGGAAGGAAAGGACGTCACACTCTCTTATCACAGTGAAAAACTCGCTATTGCTTTTGGGGTTCTTGCTACTCCCCCAGGCACGACTATCAGAGTGGCCAGCAGCCTTCGAACTTGTGCTGATTGCCATAACTTTGCTAAGGTTCTTTCAGCTGTTTATAACCGCAAAGTGATCATCCGTGATCAGAATAGGTTGCATCATTTCAGAGAAGGACAATGCTCATGTGGTGACTTCTGGTAGTTGTTTCTCCTTGGGATATAGATTCCTGCAGGAAACTGGGTCCCTGAACTACCAAGCAAATCCTGGACAATTACTTAATGTGCAGCTTGGATTGACAGTCTGACAGAAGAGAGGGAAATAAATCTATTCCCTTGTTTTCTGTTTGGTTGGGGATTTTGTCTGGATAGGCTCCTGGTGTTTCAATTAGGAGCTTCAGCTGTTTGTGTACACGACATTTTGAGGGTTGCAGCGGGAGTTGATAATATCTCCAGAGAGGTCATCAGGTGTAGCTTAGTGAATCACATTAAATAGTTACAACAACGGTTAGTCCACATGAGATGATAAAGGGGGCGGAGCTGTTTTACTTCCAGAATCTGGTAACACCCTTGAAGTCTAAGAGCATGATTTCTGAAGGAGACTTGAAACTCACAGTATGCTTGTTTCAATTTTGTACTTTGACACTGCACTCAAGAGCTTAACTTTCAGGACCTAAAGTAGAAGCTGTGTATATAATATGGAAGGAGTCGTATATTAAGCATCAATTAAATTTGTGTTTCTACTAATATTTTGAGGAACTTATATTTTGGAAAGAGAAACCATACGAAGTACTGCCTTGCTCAAGCAATGTCACAACTGAGATATGCCTATGTTCAGCTTCCGCTTTGTCAAACTAGAAATAACTAAGATCAAATTCAGTTTCGAGGTAGGTACTGGTATAATCTTGCAAACTTGCAATATAAAGACCACCATGAGTGCAGTGGACCAGCTATATGTGATCATCAACCACTGAGTGAACATTTTGTGGTACATAAACATCAGGTAAAAGATTTGGCCTCTTATTTAGCATCACATATGTAGTACATTTTATATTGATTCTAGAATCAGCATGATATGATTGTGGAACACCGACTCTTGAAGAACAAAATTCTAGTAGCCGGACGTACAACAAAAGAATGATGTTAGTATTAAACCTTACACTGATCTCTCTTCATTCAAAGTGTAAACTACCTTTATGCAGCTACAGGTTGTTTCTGAACAAAAGCCACCCCTTTTTCAATGCTAGCCTTGAGGTCAGGCTTTAGAGCTTCCAAGGCCTTAGCTTCATAGTCAGTCAATCCTTGCAAATCAGAGGTAATTAGGGCTTCAACACCTTTCTTCCCAAGCTTAACCCGTGATGCAAAGAATGGAAGTTCTGTCAGATTTGACTCCACATAAGCACATTCGTAAACATCAGCATCTCCATCCAAAGCCCTCAAAGATGACTCCACAAATCTTGCAGCAGCATACGCCATTGACAGTGTAGCAGAACCTTCACCTTCCTTTGCTTCCACCACTTCTGTTCCTGCATTTTGGATTCTGACTGTCAGCTCTTCCACTTCCTCATTGGTGAAAGTCACCGATGGTCTTGTCTTCGACAGGAGGGGTAATATAGTAATTCCAGCATGTCCTCCCACCACTGGGACATCCACGTCAATGAGCCTCAAGTTCTTCTTCTGAGCGACGAATGTGTTCGCCCTTACTACATCCAATGTGGTAATACCAAAGAGCTTCTTTGGGTCATAAACACCCTTCTGCTTCAGCACTTCGGCTGCAATAGGCACTGTTGAGTTCACTGGGTTGCTGATGATAAGGATGAATGCTTGCGGGCAACTGTCAGCAACAGCCTCAATCAAACTCTTGACAATGCTGGCATTGATATTGAAGAGGTCATCCCTGGTCATACCAGGCTTCCGTGGAATCCCTGCTGGGATGACAACTACATCTACGCCCTTCAAAGAGTTTGCCAGCTCAGAGGTCCCTGTAAAACTGACAACTTGAGCGGGTGTGTTGCAGTGGCTGAGATCTGCAGTAACTCCCTTAACATTGGCTATATCATAAAGATGTATTTCTGAAACTAATGGAGACATTTTGATCAGAAGCGACAGGGGTTGACCAATTCCTCCAGCAGCACCAAGAATAGCTACTTTGTAAGATGACGCTTGGGGGCTTAAGCGATATTGGGATATTCGGCTGTGCGTTTGCGCTCTTAGAGCAGAAGTACCAATTAAAGCTGCACTACTTTCCCTACCCAAAAAAGAGGTTTCTGATTCACAAGTTATACCGGTGACAGCCTTGAGGCCACTGAAACCTCTAAGCTGGTTCTGAACATTTAACTTCAGAGATACAGACTTTGACTGACAAGTAAGGTTGGATTTAGGGCTGATATATGGAGATGCAATCGAATAAGTAGCTGCTGCTCTGGCTGCCATCTTACACTGCTAGAACATAAACACATTGGCACAAAGTTAGAATCCTTGAGCAATCGACAGCAGCACTGTGTGGGTTCTCTGACATACTCAAGTGCAGTTCAGACAAGAACATGTTGAGAAATATGACTTCTTGTTGGTAATAACCTTGGGGGTTTTTCCTCTCCTTTTTTTTTTTTTTTTTTTTTTTGTGTTGTTGTTGATAATTTTACAATATCCTTGAGACCATATTCTTGTTCCATACACATCCAAATTAGCTACCAAGTACCAAGATATGACAATTGATTACAGTGTAATTGAACTAGTAACGAGGGAACTACTCATTAATCACTTTGGGACAGAGGGTGTATTACTTAGCAGCCAAAGAAAATAACTGTAACTTTCCAAGCAAATAGCAAATCATCCTAACCAAGACAGTACTGTACTAAGCTTATTTAATCCTCATTGAAGCAGATAAAGTTCATAAACAACCCAAACCCATTTGAATTTTAACCAAGAAAGAACTGCTAAAATAAAAATGTATACCCAAGAAAATTAAATGGGAGAATGAAAATTGATCACTGAGAGAGAGAGAGAGAGAGAGAGAGAGAGAGAGAGAGAGAGAGAGAGAAGACCTGTTGATAATGTTTCAACTGCAGCAATGGGAAATTGGTGTTTAGGCTGAGCCTGCCTCAGTATCTCCGCAGCGCAGCAACTAGAGTAGAAACTAATCAAGTCTGGTCTCCATCATCTCCTTTGTAAGTAAAATTGGTTGCCTTCACCAAATTTCTACCATTTTCTTAACGCCATTTCTTTATCATCGAATTTTGCTGGCCGTTGAATTTCGCTTTCCCATTGATTATATCTTTTTCCAGCTTTTTGTGCATGCCCAGCCCACTGGACTACTCGGTTTGGGCCACCGACTCTTTTTTTGGTACTGGTTCAATTTCCTAATCTCCGCTAACGTTTCAGATTCTTCATTTTGGGCCCGGCTACACATTTGTTTGTAAGTTTTTCATTTTATTTTTACTTCAACTTTATGTTCACCACTTAATCACATACTCCGTATATCTTTTATATGGTGTTGGTCCTTAATATTTTTTACGTAATAACTAATGAAAGAGACATAAAAATGGGAGGAGCTTTTTTATTTTGAAAATGAACTCTATATTAGATGATTAGAAGTTGCATTTTATGATTTAGGTAGACAAAATTAGAAGTTCAAATGCTTAAATCCGTCATGAAATAAACAACCAACTTTATTCAGGAAGTGAAAATCTATTAATATATGATTTAGTTCATAATTGGTTGATTCTGTTGTTTCCAAGTTAAAAGAGTGTGATAAGGAAGTTGCATATATTTTGATTCACTAGGTCAGCACAAATTTTTGCCTAATCTCGATATCATAGAGGAACCTAATCCTAGGAGTGAAGGAGAGAGAGCCTAGGAGTGGAGGAGAGACAGCGGGTGGGGGGAAGGAGAGAGAAAGGAAAATGAAAGAGAGAGATTAGCATCTACAATGAACATGAGAGTAACATTTAACTATTGCTAAGTCAACATGTCAATTGTCAATTGTCAATTTGTCATGGCTAGTACCTAGTAGGCTTGTGGTACATTCTAATTTGTTCATGTAAACTATACTGGAAGAGCTGAAATGCAAGATATACATAGATTCATAGCAAATTCAGGCCTCAAGCCAGAGAAACAACAGCCTAAAAAACTGTTCTGTTACAACAAAATCCTCTACTTACATTTGCTTATATCTTGAAACAAAAGCACATACATTGATGACAGCTGAGAAGAGATCATCAAAACAAACAATGAATGACCTCTCTCGTCTTCCTCTAAGCCTCAATCTTCTCCATTTCTCTCCTCAACCCGTACGCCCGGACAAGACTTCCAACAGTCCTAACCGCAAGCTTCAAGTCATCCAATGGATTACCAGGCACAACAGTCTTGTACAAGTAACTGTCAAAGGTCATCTTCTGAACATACTCATCAGCACACATCTCCACAAACGCCTCTCTAGCCGGGTTAGAACGGTAGAACACCTTCTGTAGGATGTCGAGCACCTTGTAGGTAGGCCAGTACTTCTTGTCCCACTTCTCCAGGTACTTCCTCAGGTCGGACTCGTCTACCATCCTCTGCCCGTTAGCTGACCCCTCAACGATCGCCTCAGCACACATTCTCCCGCTCTTGGCCGCGAAGTAAATTCCCTCACCGGAGCACTTGGTCACGTACCCAGCAGCATCCCCTACTAATGCCACCCTGTCGAGCACCCGCTTGGGCCTGGGGTGCTCAGGAATTGGGTGGGCTTCAACACGGATGATCTTCCCTCCTTGGATCTTGTCCATGGCTCGGATCCGGGTGGCCAACTGGAACTTCTTGATGTCTGATTTGTGGGTCACTGTCCCTGTGCCTACTGCAACATGGTCACATTTAGGGAACACCCACCCGTAGAAGTCCGGGGACACGTCGTCACCAACGTACATCTCTGCTAGGTCCTCATAGTATTGCATCTTTGCATCGGGTATCCGGATCCTCTCCTGGAAAACAATAACCATCAATGTCACAAATTTCTCCCTAATGAACAAAAGCTGCTCCTTTACTGCGTGCTAATTGACACTACTGCTAAAGCAGAACTACTTTCATCAGAGCATAATTACATACAGAGTACTTTTTATCAGCAATGTTTGAACTTCAAATTACTGTGAACGATTAGCTACATTTCTACACTTTGAAAATGTTACATGAGAGAGCAAATAAGCAACATCCTTTCAATCAAATATCTAACAAGTAGGTAACTAACCTTGGCATTTGAATGGATAAATCTGCATACATTTGACTCTCAATATGAAGTCTTGACCTTCCATATCACATACATTTCACCCTCCATAATTGAGAAATGACAATCCCACTACAATCCCCTCAAAATCAATTCTATTAGATCTGAGTGTTCTATACTATATGTCTTTTCATTACTACCCCAATTATGGGTGATGCCATAATTCTAGACCATCCAATAATTCTTTAGTACCAAAAATGAAATTATTAACTACAATTCTCTCTATCTAAATCCCAACACACACAATCTAAAGATACACAATATATGAACCACAACTAAAAAAGTACTTAATTTCCACACCCAAAATCACAACTTTAAGCTAATTAATCACATTTGATAGAATAAACATGCAAATTGAAAAGGAGGGTAACAAAAGATACCTGAAAAGCAATAGCATACTCATAATCACCAGCACCAATAGACTTAGCAACCCTAGAATTAGCCCCATCAGCACCAATAACAGCATCAACCTCAAGAGTCCTCTTTTCACCAGCCCCACCAGTTTTAGAATCATAAGCAGTATAATACAACTTATATGGCTCATTACTTCCCTTAGGCAATTCCATCTTCAAAAACAAGCCATTAATAACATTAGCACCAAACCCAGCAGCTCTCTCTCTTAAATAAGCATCAAGAACTTCTCTCCTAACCATCCCAATATATTCATGTGGTTTTAATGTCCTTCCAATATCAACCGCCACATTTGATGGTGAAATCATCTTCATTTTTGTGACTTTCCTGTCAATAATATCTAATGGTAAGTCAAATTCACCCACCATGCAAAGTGGGATAGCACCACCACAGGGCTTACAGTTGTCCATTTTACGCTCTATAAGAAACGTTTCTATGCCGTTTTTGGCTAGTGTTTCAGCTGCTGAACCACCTGCTGGGCCCCCACCTATGACTGCCACGCGTAGGTTACGGCCCGTGATTTTTGGGCTTGACATGGAGGCTTTGATGGTGGTGGGTTTAAGGATGAGGGGTAGTTTGGTAAATGTGGTGGTTTCAGGGGTAATGGGTGACTGGCGAAGGCCGGTAAAGGGCTTGAAAGCCATAGATGAAGCCATAATTGGAGTTGAGTTCTGAAATGAGTATGAGAGTGTGTTAAGTGAACTCCCTCTTGAGGATGTTTTTATTTTTCTTCGAGGTATATGGTTTGATTTTGTTAGGATATGATTTTGGGTAGTTTGTGGATATTTGTGAGATTAAGAGCCGTTGGATGGAAGGGTTTGGAGGGTGGAGATTGATTTGGGAGATTTGGTGTGATTGGGTTTATTTTGGTTTTTTGTTTTGGTAGGAGGTGAAAATGTATGCGTTTCATGAGTTTGTGATGGGCTGACATTAGGCCACGTTGTTACAAGAACTATCAAATGTGTCCCATGCTTAAAGATATATTTTTGGGTCAGTGGCTTCACCAATGCATGTTTGTCCCGTTCTATCTCATTCACTTGGCTGAATTGGCGTCCTTCTAAGGCCTTTGGCTTGGGGTGTTGTCAAACACTCGAACTGTTACTTCCATGTAGGCAGACATATATTTAGTTCACTTTTTTCAAACAGGAGTAGATTTGTCCAATACATAACTTTTATACTGAAGTTTTAAGAGTTTGGAGAATTATATTCTAAAAGTTCAACCTCAAACTTTTCAACTAGAGTATATTACTCTCTCCGTTTCATCAAGATGTTTACACTTTATTTTTCAAGGTCAAAGTTCACAAGCTTTGACCATGAATTGGTGAAAAAATACAAAGATTTATAATGTAAAAATGATATTGTTAGATTCATTTTAAAGAGTACTTTTGAAAACATAATTTTATAATCTATATATGCATGTAATTACATTTATGTACCGTCAAAGTAGTGCATTGGAAACCGCGAAAAAACAAATGTAAACATCTTCATGAAACGGAGGAAGTATTAAGTTACGGAACAACATTTTTTTAATAGATTGTACCTATTTAATGTAATTTTTAATTAAAAAAATACGCTGGAAAAAAAAATCAAAAAATTAGAAATCACTTCAAAAAATGTTGGAAAATTTATGAGACTTCACTATAATAGTAGAGAGGGTTTGGTGGTATGTTTGACAGCACGGGGTGGTGGGGAGTCATGCTCCATACCCAAGAACCGTGGATTAGCCTTTGATGTTCAGTAAGAGGCCCTTCAAGCCTACCAAGGACCCGATAACCTACCCCGCGGGTCTCCCATTCCCCTACGGATGTCCCGTGCGATGTGGTGCAAAAATATCCTCCTTCGTTTTGGGGCCTCCCGAAAGCTCAAAAAACATGGATTATAGCCTTCATTTTCGGTTTCCCGGGGCTCGGGTGTCAATTTTGCCCAAACTTCTCCAGGGGGGTCTACCATGACCTTAGAGGACCCTAGGTGTCCCGAGAGGGTCATTCGGATCCCCGAACTTTGATATCACTCATGCTTTTGGTGTTCCGACTATTACACCAATGTACCGTAAGACGCCCTTCCAAACCTATCAGGGACCGGATAAGCGGCCCCAAGGGCCTCCCATGTCCCCTAGAGGTGTTTCGTGTGATGTGGTGCGAAAATGTTCACCTTCATTCTGAGGCCTCCCGAAAACCCAAAAAACGTGGATTATAGCCTTCGTTTTCAGCTTCCAGGGGTCCGGGTGTCATGTTTGCCCAAAACTTACCGTGGGGTCTATCATGACCCCAGAGGACCCTTGTTGCCCCGGAAGGGTCATCCGCATCCCCGAACTTTGATATCACCCAGGCCTTTGGTGTTCCAACTCTTTCACCAATATCCCATAAAACGCCCTTCCAAGCCTATCAGAGACTGGATAAGCGACCCCGAGGGCCTCCCATGTCCGCTAAGGATATTTTGTGCGATGTGGAACAAAAATATTCACCTTAGTTCCGGGGCCTTCGAGAAGTCCAAAAAACGTGGATTATAGCCTTCGTTTTCGGCTTTCGGGGGCCCGAGTGTCATTTTTGCCCAAACTTTTCTGGGGGGTCTATCATGACCTAAGAGGACCCCCGGTGCCCCGAGAGGGTCATCCGGATCCACCAACTTCTATATCACCCATTCCTTCATTATTCGGCCCTTACATTGCGTGTCCCGTAAAAATGCCCTTACAAGCCTATCAGGGACCCAATAACGGACCGCGAGGGCCTCTTATGTTCCCTAAGGGTGTCCCGTGCGATGTAGTGCGAAAATATCCACCTTCGTTCCGGGGCCTCCCGAAAGCCCAAAAAACGTGGATTATAGCCTTTGATTTTCGGCTTTCCGGGGCCCGATACCCTTTTTTCCCAAACTTCTCCAGTGGATCTATCGTTACCCTAGAGGACCTCTGATGCCTCGGCACAGTCATTTGGGTCCCCGAACTCTGATTTCACCCATGGGACATGGGACTTGGGACATGGGACATGGGACATTGGCGCTGGGACATGGGACTTGGGACATGGGACATGGGACATGGGACATTGGCGCTGGGACATGGGCCACCCAGATTTTGTTTCAATTAATTTTTGATGTAGTTAGTTATAGTTGATTTTGACCCATAGTCTACAATGATAATGTTTGGTAGAAGAATTTCATAAGAGAGTATTTTTAAGTTTGTTAATAAAGGCTAATAGATTGACAATGCATGGACTATCATGAACTCCCCTGACAAGATTGAGGCAGAAAAGATGATTTCTGTATTGATTATCACAGAATATATATATACATCCCTAGTATCTATACATATCTTTTAGTATATGGAAACAATTTGTATATGGAAACAATCCTAAACAATATCAAACTCTATGATAACTTGCCATATTTCAGGCGGAACGGAACTTTACATAAGTCACGCCTGAAATATCGCAGATCTCGTAACACCCCCCCTCAAGTTGGAGCATGGGGGTTCACGATGCCCAACTTGCTGAGTAATAAATCAAATTGCTTCCTGCCTAGAGCCTTTGTAAATAAGTCAGCCAATTGCACTGTCGTAGGAACATACGATGGGGCAATCAGACCTTCGGTAATAGTATCACGAACAAAGTGAAAATCAACTTCGATATGCTTCGTACGTTCATGATAAACAGGATTGCGGGCAATGTGTAAAGTCGATTGGCTATCACAAAACAATGGTATAGCTTTGGGATGATGAACACCCAAACTTAATAATAACCCTTTCAACCACTTGAGCTCACAAGTGATGGCAGCCATGGATCGATATTCTGCTTTAGCGGAAGACTTTGAGACAGTAGTTTGCTTCTTTGTTTTCCATGAGATAGGTCATTGACCAAGGAATACCAGCCAACCCGTTAAGGATCGCCGTGTGAGGGGACAAGCAACCCAATCTGAGTCACACCATCCATTTAAAGATAAGTCACTGTCAGCTCGCAATAAAATACCTTGACCTGGAGTTCCCTTTAAATAACGCACAACCCATAGAGCGGCCTCCCAATGCTCTTGGTGAGGATCTTGCATAAATTGAGATAAAAGATGAACCGAATATGCCAAGTCAGGTAGTGTGACAGACAAATACACAAGACGACCTACAAGGCGCCGATATATTTCCGGATCATCAAGTTTGGCACCAATGGCATGGCCTAACTTGTGATTTTTCTCAATAGGGGTATCTGCTGGTTTTGCCCCCAAGAGGACGACCTCAGTAATAATGTCATCAGTATATTTCCTTTGACAAAGAAATAAGCCAGATGAACTCTGAGCTACCTCAATACCAAGAAAATATTTAAGTGGACCAAGGTTTTTCATATGAAAACAGTCACCCAAATAGGCCTTGAAAGCCCCTAAAGCAACAGAATTATTGCCAGAAATAATTAAATCATCAACATACACCAAGACATTGAGCTGCACGCCATCTTTAGTGTAAGTAAACAGTGAATAATCAGAGTAAGACTGAAGAAAGCCATACCCTTTCAAAGCAGTTACCAGTTTTGCAAACCAACAACGGGGTGCCTGTTTTAAGCCATATAAAGATTTGCAAAGACGACATACCAGATTTGGCTTCGATGACGTGAAGACAGGAGGCAATTTCATATAAACTTCCTCATCAAGATCACCATAGAGAAAGGCATTGTGGACATCCATTTGGTGAAGTTCCCAATTCTTGGAAGCTACAATAGCTAAAAAGGCACGAATGGTTGCCATTTTGGCAACGGGAGCAAAGGTCTCAGAGTAATCCAAGCCTTCGATTTGATGATTTTCAAAAATAACCAAGCGAGCTTTTAACCGCTCAAGATCTCCATTGGAGAGGTATTTCCTCTTATAAACCCATTGATTGCCCAGTGCATGCTTACCAGGTGGAAGTGGTTCAAGAGTCCAAGTACCATTATCCTCCAAGGCTTTAATTTCCTCTTGCATAGCCTTCTTCCACCCATCATCTTTCAAGCCCTCCTTAAAAGACCGAGGTTCATCTCCTGTAATTACAGCTGCAAGAAACTTGCGATATGGCATAGAAAAACTGTCACAATTAATATAGTGTGCTATAGGGAAATGAGTACCTAAGGTATGTTGTGGAGGGAAAGTAGCAGTGGTCGATGGACTCTCTTGATCAACGTTGTGAGTAACAAAATCCCTTAGGAGTACTGAAGGGGTTTTAGTGCGTTTTCCACGACCCAAAACTTCTTCGGAACCCTGATTATTTAAGCTTGCCTGTTCTTCAATATGGTCAGACCCAGTCTGTACAGATTCGTCTACAACACTGGGATGTTCTATTTCTATTGGGCTTGCCGAACTTGTGGTTTGGTCAGACCCAGGTTTGGCAGTGGCAGAGGAATTAGGGTCATTGGGGATAAGAGGCACATCAAGACCCTCATCTGTTGTATCCCTGGTATTAGGGACAGTGGCAACAGTGGAGTCATCCAAAAATTTCGCAAAGTCTAAATCAATATCAACATCCATATCAAAGTGATCCATTGGCCTAATATTGCTAGCTTCCGTGTCAACAAAGGGAAAAATATTTTCAAAGAATATTTTACGTCTCTTGACACAAATAACTCATGTTTATCAAGATCATAAAGCCTCCATCCCTTTTGACCAAAAGGATACCCAATAAATATGCTTTTACGGCTACGACTCGCAAATTTATCCCCCTATGTCTTTGATTGTGGGCAAAACATAAAGACCCCAACACTCCAATGGCATCATAAGATGGAGAATAACCAAACAATTTTTCAAAAGAAGTGAGATTGTCAAGGACAGTGGAAGGAGTTCTATTGATTAAATGGGCAGCGGTCAAAACACTTCCCCCCCCCCCCCAAAAAAAAATAAATAGGCAAATTTGCTTGGAAGCGCAAGGCGCGGGGCAACATTATTTAGGATGTGTTTGTGTTTCCTTTCAACTCTCCCATTTTGTTGCGGAGTCCCAGTGCATGAGGTTTGGAATAAGATACCACAAGCAGTAAAATAAGCAAGCAAACATCGAAACTCCGTTCCATTATCACTCCGAACAATTTTTATGGTTTGAGAAAATTGTCGCTCAACCATAGGAACAAAGGACATAAATTTAGGAAAGCCCTCTGTTTTATCATCCATCAAATAAACCCACACAGCTCTAGAGAAATCATCCACAATAGTCAAAAAATATCTAGCACCACAAGAAGATGTATGACGATAGCTGCCCCATAAATCAATATGAATTAATTCAAAAATCTGACTAGCCTTATGGTCACTCAAAGGAAATTTGTCTCTGAGATGTTTAGCTCGAAAGCACACTTCACAAGCTTTATTCAAACTACCTTTAGAATTACAAACTTGAGGAAGTAACTTTACTACTTTTTCCAAAGGATGTCCCATCCTAGCATGCCAAAGAGCCAAAGAAGAAGCGTCCACGTCCACTGTGACAGCCTACACAGTTTGAGGTCCCTTGAAGTAGTAGAGTCCATCTTGCTTACTTCCCGTTCCAATCAGCTTCCTCGTTTGGTCCTGTATAGCACACATATATCGGTTAAAAATGACAATACTATCCAAATCATCACACAATTGTGAAACGAAAAATAAGTTGCAATTCAAGAGAGGGACATAAAGAACATGAGTGAGAGTCAAAGCATCCGACAATCGCACTGAGCCCTTCTTTGTTGCAACCACTTTCTTGCCATCAGGAAGACCAACGAGACATAAGATATCTTGGACATTGAATAATAAAGAAAGATTACCGGTAACATGATTAGATGCACCTGTATCAACAATCCAAGAATGACCATTAATCTTACCACTTAAACGATTTTCTGAAACAGTCATATTACCAAAGACACTAGCAAGTGCCTTCCACTGATCAGCGGAAAATAATTGAGCAGATGAAGCTCCTATAGGTTCATAAACAACTGCAGCATTGGCACGGACCCCCCCTCGACCACGTCCTGTCACAAGAGAAGGAGCAGAGGTCGTTGATTTTTGGGTACGACTAATCAACAGTTTGGTCATACCTCATCCGCTATCAGACTTCACACGATCCTCCCACCATTCTGGATATCCATGAATTTTGAAGCAATTAGTTATTTCGTGGCCTGTTTTCTTACAATAGGTGCAAGAGAGATGTGATTTATCAGGTTTCTCTGTTTTGCCTCGGCCGCGTCCACTAGTCCGCACAGCAAATCCAACAACGTCGGATTTCTCCTCGGGCAGAGCCGAAGACGTTCTGACTCGTTCATCTTGAATAACTAGCTGGTAGGCACGGCTGAGAGAGGGCAGAGGATCTTGAGCAAGAATATTCGATCGCAAAGGACCATAAGAAGGGGTATATAAACCCATTAGAAATTCATGAAGCATGTCCTTTGCACGGCGACACTCATGTTCAAGGCATGCGGTACACTTTGTACAACAAGAACATGTAATCAAGGGTTCATGGTTATGCAATTCCTCCCATAGAGCCGTGAGTTTTCCATAGTAAGAAGCAACTGACATGGATTTGGTTTACTTACAGTCAGAGATGGCCGCCTTTAATTGTTGTATACGTGGTCCATTCGTAAGAGCAAATCGCTCCTTAAGCATCTCCCATAGACGCATGGCGTCTTTATACTTGGACATGGTACTCTTCACTTCTGCTGTGATGGTATTCATAATCCAAGATACCAACATGGCTTGAATTGTATTCTAATCATCTTGTGTGCACGGAGGTGTTGGAGATACAATCGTACCATCTAAAAATTCGAACTTTCTTCGAGCTTGAAGGGCCGTCTCAATCTCACCAGCCCAATAATCATAATTTTCGCCATTAAATCTGGCCGCAGTAATAAAATCACCAGGTCGATCTTGGGGACCTAGGAAATAAGGGGATTTTGAGTCAATTTTATTTGGTGGTGGATCTTCCACGGCCATTGTTTAGGGTTTAAGTTTTTTTTTTTGAGTTTTTGTTTTGGGTTTGTTTAAGGATCTTTTATGCTCTGATACCATGACAAGATTGAGGCAGAAAAGATGATTTCTGTTTTGATTATCTCGGAATATATATACAACCCTAGTATCTATACATATCTTTTAGTATATGGAAACAAATTGTATATGGAAACAATCCTAAACAATATCAAACTCTATGATAACTTGCCATATTTCAGGCGGAATCGAACTTTCCATAAGTCACGCCTGAAATATCGCAGATCTCGTAACATCCCCTGTGCTGTTATATACAATGCTGCTCATGTCAATACTCAATAGCTGATGTTTTTTTTTTTGTATTATGCCAAATCTATATTTGCAATATGGAAATTTATGAAATTACTTAATGTGCAGAATCACTCAGAAACATTGATAGCATGCAAGCATATCATAAAAACGAAGCCGCTATACTAACAGATCAGATGCTCCTTCGATCATGACCCTTTTTCTGAATGAAATAAAGAACACAACTGCACACCATAGAACAAAACATAAAACTCTGCATTTGCATTCTGCTGCATCAGTTGTTCTAGTCAGCATCTACTCAGCTAGTACAAGGCAGAGTAGCTACAAGTTGAGCAACGACTTAAATCCCAGTCAGTAACTTAAATAGAGAATACTTTTGCTGTTTTGCAAATTGTTTTGAGAGAAGTTTTGCTAATTGAACACCCCATTGTTCTGGATCAGAGTAGCTACAACTTGAGCAACGACTAATACCAGAATCCTGAGACAGGATCTTTTCTCCAACTTGTCAGACAAATTGGGTTGGAAGTAAAAAAGAAGGTAGTCTGATCTATCAGGTGTGTTATGTAAAATAAATTCATTAGCTTAGTCAAGATCGTCTTTTTTTTTTTTTTTTCCTTTCATAGTTAAGGGATGTGGTGGGAAAAGGGCAGGGGTGTTGATATGTATAATGTACTCTATTATATACCAGATTTTGGAAGTTCTAAATGTTGGTCGTATTACTCAACCAAACAATTGTGAATGAATAGTTAAGACACTCAATAAGTCAAATCAGCCTACAAAAACAGCCAATAACATACTGTGTATAATACAATCGTGTGGCAATTAAAACTGAGTAAATGCTCCCCCCATTTTCTTTGCTCAACAAAGTACATAGAAACCCAACTCCAGTCACATTTACGGACAAAACATCCCACTACTAAGCTAAACTACTACACATTCATGTCTGCATTGTTTCTGGAACTACCAATACACTTCAATAATGTTCTTCGGGTTTTAATAATTTCTCAAGTACATTAACAAAAAAAAGACTATCACATGGTCACAGATTTTATTCGTTTTATTAATCACATGAATTACTACAAATTTGCTGGGTGAAATGACTGGGAGAAGATGATGACTTAATGGTAGGTAAACTCTCAATTCGAATCCTAAAATATAGTATGATTCCTGTCGTCCTGCTAAATACTCCTTTATACTCTAAATACTACTTAGTATAATACTTATATAGAGTAGTTTATTCGTAATTTTCTTTGACTGATGACGTTAATCTGTTTGTTTCTCCACCTTTAATTTCCCTTCCCAAGCCTAACACGCTAGATCATCCTAGAGTTGAGTATAAGATTATGTTTATGTCCAATACCAAACATTATTTGCCCATACCGTTAAGAATTTTTTTTTTTCTTGCACTCTAGGTAGTTGCAGTAGGTTTGAATCTCTAACAGTTTGTTCATCCAACTCTCTCTCTCTCTCTCTCTCTTTCTCTGCCTGACCTCCTCCTAGACATATGCCTTCCCTACATCAAATCTTGCCCATCCCATTTAATGACTATTTCAACCCTTACATGTTTAAATTCAACCCCAATTTCCTCCAGAGATTAATTCATCAACACCCTATTATTGTTTGACTCTCTTACAACCTAAAGGTGCCCCATAAGCTATGAAGTTTTCGGTGGCATTGCTGGTGATTGCGACGATCCTAGGCAGTGCCATTGACGGCTATGATTGTAAAACCGTGCAGTTCATCTTCGGAGACTCGCTCTCTGACGTTGGGAATAACCAGCAACTCCCTAAAAGCCTTGCAAAGGCTAACCTTCCTTGGTATGGTATTGATTTTGGTAATGGCTTGCCTAATGGAAGGTTTACCAATGGTCGGACTGTCTCTGATATCATAGGTATGTAAGTCTCCATTTGTGTATATTATTATGAGAAATGTATCTAAGACTTCAGTTCAATTTGTACCTAAGAATTTCAGTTTAGCGAAAAGAAGAAGAAAAATTAACCTGTGCATTTTAATATATGCAGGGGATTCTCTGGGTCTACCAAGGCCACCAGCCTTTCTTGATCCAAACTTGGATGAGGATATGATTTTGAATAATGGTATCAATTATGCATCTGGGGGTGGTGGCATTTTGAACGAAACCGGTGGTTACTTCGTAAGTATTAGTAGTCTTAAACAGTACTTCTAGCCAACTTAGCTGCGCTAATTCTAGTCTAAATGATCATACTATTATAGAATGATCAAAACAAAAGTTTTTTTATGGTTTCATTGTTGATTGAATATCCTGGTCTTGTGCAGATTCAAAGGCTATGTTTCTACAGGCAAATTGAGCTGTTCCAAGGAACCCAAGAGCTGATTACTAGAAAGATAGGCAAAAATGAGTCAGACAAATTCTTCCGAAATGCTCGTTACGTGGTTGCATTAGGAAGTAACGATTTCATTAACAACTACCTAATGCCGGTCTATAGTGATTCTTGGAAGTATAATGGTCAGACTTTCATGAACTACCTAGTCGGAACCCTTGGAGACCAACTCAAGGTACACATTATTGCATACTCATATTCAAAGTACAAATTCTGAATGGTTGTTGATCATCCTATTTAACCACCAGTGTATTATGTATATGTTGTTATAAATGCAGTTGTTGCACAGGCTAGGAGCAAGGCAGCTGATGGTATTTGGGCTTGGGCCAATGGGCTGCATCCCATTACAGAGGGTGCTGAGCACTTCAGGGGGTTGTCAGGAAAAAACAAACAGGCTGGCCCAGAGTTTCAACCAAGCTACTAACAAGAAGGTGGAAGAACTCTCCAAAACCCTCCCTGGTGCTAATTTCAAGTTTGGTGATGCCTATGATGTTGTTAATGATGTCATTAGCAATCCATACAAATATGGTAAGCAAACTCATAACTAGTACAACTAATTCAATGATATGATCATACACATACAATTATGGTACACTAATTTTCATTATTGGTGTTATCGTAGGTTTCACAAATTCAGATTCACCATGCTGCTCGTTCGGACAAATTAGGCCGGCCTTGACATGTATTCCAGCATCGACGTTGTGCAAGGATAGAAGCAAGTACGTGTTCTGGGACGAGTACCATCCAAGTGATAGTGCTAACCAACTTATCTCTAAAGAGCTCATCAAGAAATTTGGGTTCATGAGGGCTAACCCAAGCGGAGATGCTCCTTCCCCCGCACCAGCAGCTATGGGTGGTCCTGTTGCTGATGGCCCCTCTGCTGCTGATGGCCCTTCTGCTAGCTAGTCATGACAATTTCACTTCCAAGAGTTAATTTAATAACTTAATTGTTTGTTGTTGTGGTTTGTTATGGGTAGCTCAACAACATGATGTATACTCAATATGTTAAGCGTTTTGCGTAAGGAAAAGGAGTAACTGAGCACGTTTTGTAATACTTCTCATGAGTTATTTTTCTTAGTCTTGAAGTAAAATATACAATAGTACAAGTATAAAGTATATCAAACACACAGGTAAAACGATTGGTAAAGGCAAAAGAGAGACAAACCCATAACCATCATAGAAAGACATGCATATGTAGTTCCGGAAAACAGAGGCAATATTTAAAAGTACTGGTAATTATTCTAGCTGGACACTTCCATCAATGGTTCCAACATATTAACTTTAAATGATAAAACAAAATAAATCAATAATCTTATAAGCACGGCATAAATATGGGGAAGCGTCACTTATAAGGGGAAAAAAGAGAGTCAAAATCAATGTCGTACGCATGATACAACATCTATTCGAAGTTTTCGTGCTTCCATAGTGATCAACCCACATATTTCATACAGTATTTGCTAATCGTAAATGCTAAGACACTAGTGAAGTTCAAAGCCTTACTGCCTTAATGTCCTGGTTGAAGACTGGCTAAATGCTAAGACACTAATAATGAAGCTTTAACCTTTGTGTCCTCACTTTACCAGGGGGAGGGAATTGAAATCAAGCAATATAAGTTTATAATTACATGTCCCTTTCTAATACAGGGAGAAATCAAAAAGACATACAAACTTAAGTTGTTTAACCAATATAATATAATTTTTTAGCATGTGGAACTGGTGTGATGTTAGTTACACTTCCAACTTCAAGTGCTCATGTCATTCGCCTGCCTCATTTGCTGGCAAAAGCTGAACAGTTAGGCCCCACTAAAAAGGTCTTCTTTCACGACAGTGCTCTTATAGTTGTGCCGTTGAACCAACTTTAAGTTAAGTGCCATAAGAAAAGCCTTGAGAGAAGGACGGGAAACTATTGGTGTTGAAAGTGGTTTATTACTAGAAATCCACTTCTCCATTGTGGACATATAAACTATGAAATAGTAGCAGATATGGTTTCAGATATTTACAGGCCCAATCACTGCTTATGGTGCCTTTCATTTTTACCTATCATATCATCCTTGCTTTTCATTTGGACCTTTCTAGATCACACCTATAATCAATGTAGATTATATATTGCCTTAATCTGTAGACTATGTCAAATGTCAATCTTGTTTGTTTTTATGACCATAAAGATATCTTCTTGTTTGCTGTTAGTGGGCTCTTTTGGGCCTAATAAATAAATCAAGCAATCAATTGTATATGGTGTTTTGTTTTTTTGGCACTAAGTTGCCCAATAGAATTTTTCTTTGGTTGCCATCTTCTTGTAAATTTAGTACTCTTATCTTAGCTTGTTTTTAGAGTGAAAACAACGACATACCCTAAGTAGCAAAAAGAAATTCAGTGTGATTAGGTGACTAAGTTAAATATTTGGATAAAATCCATATATTTTGATTCCATCAAACCATTAGAAATTCATGTTCAAAAGTCATATATACCCTAGGATAAAGTATTTGAAACACTAAAATTCTATTCACCAAAATTATGTATATATATTCTTGGGTGTGTATCTTTTTATTAAATTGGATTGGATCAAATTGAACTGAACTGAATTGAATAGTAATCTGTGAGAGAATAAGTAGATCACTGAATTAAACTCCACTGAATTGAATCAAACCAATCTAATTACTTATTAAGTGAAAAGAAGACACCCTTGTGTGGAGCATCCACATAGAGTGTGTTATTTAAGGCTCTCAACATTGTGTAATTCCTCATCATAGGTTTATGGAGAATTTAGAAGAACCGGTAAGCTCCTCCTGATCCAATTCCAAATGTCTTGCAAAAAGAACTAATATTTGATTAGATAGTGATCTAGAAAGCTTAAATGTTACTCATAGAAATAGGGAACGATAATATCATTCCAACTAGACAAAATTATTACGAGATAGGAGTATATAACCTGATAAATAAAGAAGAGTCATTTCTAGATTCAACCGACAATTATGCTACAGTACTAAACACTAAGAGTACTTTTTAGCATCTTTTCCCCAATGTCCCTTGGTACTAATACTAGCAGGAAAAAGATGAAGCATAAGGATTAGTAGGACACATAACTAATTTTAAGTATATATTAGTACTAATATTAAGTGACAAAATGATGTCTACAAATTTGGAGTGGACTTTTGGTACTGTGATCAGAACATCACAATTTGCTCCTTCTCTTCCATCCCATTGCCATTCACGTTGGTTTTTCCCAGAGGAATTCCTCAGCAATCATCACAATCTCTAGTAAACTGAGCCCTTGGAGTGTGCCGGTTGTTCGCTCCTGATCCTGGATAGTCTTGAAGCTCAACATCCATTCTTCCTTTGATTAGCTTATCCTCTCTGATTTCCTCTGTAATCCCCTGTTTGTTTATGTACCATAATGTCAATATGAGAAGGAACATGATGCTATACGCAAAATTTTAAATTTGGGACGGAGGGAGTATTGTTTAGGTAGTACCGTACCGGGTTAGAGTGCTTCAAAGGTTGGAGAGTTGCAAGATTTAGATGCATTAGAGTTCTGGTTCCTGCAATAAAAAGCATAAATATGACCATTTGCATCAGTAAAATCCCACAATAGGAAAAACAAAAAAGAACATAATTGTGCAAAACGCAGCATAGATGGATATAAATAAGAGAAATTTACTCGTTATAGGTACAGCATTCAAGCAAATAAAGTGGGAAAATCCGAGAAAGATCACTAGGAGACTGAGAAGAAGAGGCCGTGGCAATGCCATTTCCTTAGCCATATATACACAATCCGCTAATTACCAAACAAGGCCTCAATCCCCTTAGCTATCTTCTTTAAACTATTGGAGGCATAGAATGAATTTAGGTCCTTGGGAAGTAGAGTGCTGCAATTTATACTTGTTTTTAGTATGAGTGGGGAGTGTGTTTGTGAGGTTGGAGCTAGCAAGCAATCACTATCAATATATATAAAGTCAACAAAGTTGATATGAACATATACACTGCTTGTGGCAATGGAACAAGGCTTTAAAATAATGGAACAATTTGGTCTATCAATCTTTTGCCAAATCTCTATTGTCTCACAATGGGACATGTATGCACTAAAATGATGGCAAGACTACTGTTCACCCAAAAGTGGGGTAAATATCAAAAGTTCTATGTTTCTCATGCCTAAAGAGGGGAATTAGGCAAAGATCAAACTCACTATTCAAGTGGAGGATGACAAAAGCATGATGATGGTTATCAAGTTGCACCACAATATAGGGTTTTCTTTTTTCTTTTTTTATTTCTTATATAACGGTAAGCTTTTCAAAATTAGGCGAACATAAATTTAAATGGTCATTCAAACCTAATGATCGAATTCATCAAAATCCAACAAATATTTAAGCTCGTAAGAAATGCAATTAACCTAAAATGTTTGTGATCCTTAGAGTTCTCTTCCTGAAAGTCAATTTGCCACTCAATTACGTTGACTATCATAATGTCCTCTTTTTGAAAGTCAACCAATCACTCAATTACCTTGGATATAGATACGTTTAACTCATTCTTTATCATAAGAAAAGGGAATAATAGAACCTAAAACATAATGTACTCAGAATCTCAATCTCCATCCGACAAGCACTAGGCCAAAACATGATAACTAAGCTTTCAATCCGGCGAAGGCGTTCTTGAGGAGCTTTCAAAGGAGAATTACATGAAAGGAGGGTATAACAAAGTTTTAGAGACCTTTGGGCAAGAAGACAATCATGAACCGCAAAAGTGCAAAACTAGCAACAGCCCAACACTCTATTAGTAAAGCTGGCAACACCTTCCAGATTGGCCATTTGTAAATTTCTATTTTGACGGTTCCGTCCTAATAGAGTAATAGGCACTGCCGGGTTTATCATCCGTGCTTCAACCTCTATTAGAGGTCCTCTATTACCAAACTCCTCTATTACTAAACAAACCTCCTGAGGAACACCTATACGAATTAATTCGTGGAATACCCAAGTCCCTGTGTTAGGAGGTGTCCTTTAACTACGTCCAAAAAAAAAGGCGCGAAACCAAAAAAAAAAAAAAAAAAAACAAAAAAAACAAAAAAACTACTCGTACTAATGCCTCTGTAGTCACTAGTCAGTACTCAGTACTATTAGCAAATGCCACAACAATTCGCAATGAAGGTTATATAGCCAAATTCATTTAAAGGAAAAGATAACGCAATCGTTAAATGTTAAGGTACAAATTCATACCAGTAATATTTTTTATGATTAAATGTCAAATTATATATCAAGAGTCAAACGGAAACAATAATAAAAATAATTTCTCTGTGAGACTTTGTTATTATAGGATAAAGTTGCATCTGCATACAAGTGATCTTTTTTTACCCTTTTTAGACGAGAGTCTCTTTGGATGTATTGGATTAACGTTGATGTTTGATGTTGTATATACTCCTCTTAAAGACTATCATAAAAAAAAAAATAACTTACACAAAGAAACAAATACCGGAATAGTTGACACGACGTAGCTGCCTTAGTGCTTTATTGGGGGATGGCACTAAAGCGGCACATTACAAACATAAGAGTAGCATTCTTTGGTGGGGACTTGGCATTTTGGGACTTATACCGTTATATACAACGGATATTTGGAGTTGTAACCTAAGAAAAGAAATCGCTAGAAGTGGAAGGATAAGGGAAAGTTACAATTTGTAACATCTCCTTCTGATCCAATTATAGTTTTATTTCAACTTCTTAAAAGTTGAAAATGGAAGGGGGAGTGGATAAAAATAGAGTTAGCAAAAACAAATTTGAAAGGAAAAGTAAAAGTTAGAAGAATGTAGGCCAAACGGGCCTTAATTCTACAACTCTTATGATCGAGTGTTTTTAGGTGGATGCTCGTCACCGCAGTGTATACCCAAAAATAAAGTGAAAACAAACTAAAGATCAAATGCATGTCACCACTAAAAGTATGCTTGGTGATGACTCCGCGTCTCATTATCTATCGCGCATGATCAAATGCATGTCATTGTCAAAAACTTTAGGACTTTGGACATACACTCACAGGAGCTTATGAAGAAAAACTGGTTAAATTTTGGAAAGAAGAAAAAAAAAACGGAAGAAGTTGAAAAAAAAAGTCAATCCTCAAAAGTAAACGACCAGCAAAACAAAATATGCTTGGATTAAAGTAAAATGTGAAAGCCTGAAAGGTTCTTTGAAGTAATGTCACTTGTTTGCCGAAAGGTAAAACCAGTTGGTTTCACAAAATAAAAAGGTAGAAATAGAAATCTGAATCTTGTGTAGATGTTTGGAGACATAAATTAAAGAGTTTACTAGTCCACCACTCCACCCACAACTTTCCAGGCATTCCGGCTACCTACATTTATTATATCTTAACATTTATCATTAAGGCAAGGGCAATCGTTAGCAAAATCATAAATATATATTGATTACGATTTTTGAATAACCACATTGAATGTATTTATGTATGAAAAATACAAGATTCATGACTATGGGGTGGCCGTCTTGAATTTGGTTGGGACACATGTGATAGGATCTAAAACACCCATGACATAATTAGTTGGATGAAGTAAAATTAGAGGTTTAAACAACGGTTAGCCGATCGTAAATAAATGAGATTTTGATTTACTGTCTAAAAGTGAGATTTTGTTAGGAGAAAGACAATCCTTACATGTTACAACCAACTATTACGGATCAATTCCGAGCTGAATCATCTAAAATGTGTGAAAAAGTTTTATGATTGTCATATCATACTATTATTCATTCCAATCACTCGACATGAGGCTCATGCATTAGTTTGATATAGGCATAGTTTAGTTATGCTCATTCTGCTAATATTATTGTTGCTTTAAAAAAATTAATAATGAAAATTTTAGGTTTTTGTAGTTATTATTTGTTACCTTATTCATGTAAATAGGCCATTCATTATTTTATTTTATTTTTTTTTTTTGAGAGGGGAATAGGAGACTTTTATTCATAGAAAAGCCATACGGCATCTACATCGAAAATAACCTTAGAATATACTAAATCAACAGTAACAATAACAAATCTGCTAACAAAAAAATTAACTAGAATACCCGAGCGAAACTCCCAACATGTATAGGAACCATGTGCTTCCTTTGATTCTTCATCTTTAACGGAAGTGGAGATCTTCACCGAAAGTACCGTAATTGTTTACTCACAAAACGTTGTATGATACCATCGATCTTGTGCATATCCGGTCCCCAAATTCATATTACTTATACTAAATCGCACAATAGGCGAAAAGAGGATCCTACAAAGAGGAAAAATATAAAAATCCCTAAAAACTCCACAAAAGGGAGAGAAAATTTATTCTACTTAAAAGTGCATAAACTAGAAATCAATGGCAAAAGAGGTGAAAAACATGAATCACAGGTCATGAATGGCCTAAATCGATCCTCCCGGCCTGAAAATTGTCCTATTAAGGGTTAGGGGTTGAGAGAGGAAGAGAAGAGGCAAAAAAGAGAGGCTATGATTTTTCACCCTTCAAACTTGTAGGTTAAATAGGCCATTCATTATTATACCTAGGTACGTTGTAATGATACAATGTACTCCATTTTAATCCGATATATTTTATTTTTCTTTTGATTTAATTTTAAAATGATTTTCTAACTCCATTTTTTTTTTATCTCAATGCCGCAATATGGCACTAACTTCTATTCAATTGACTCAAAACTAATATCAACACATTGTTCACGTTACAAGGAATTCCAAATACCAATAAAACAACTAAAATCTACTTTCAAAGGAACAACATAGGCTAACTCATGAGCAACCCAATTATCATCCCTACGAATAATATGACACCACCTAATATTCTGAAAACAAGAATAATAATCTAATATACCAAGATGAATATAACTGACTCCACCTAATATTCTAAAAACAAGAACAATAATCTAATATACCAAGATGAATATAACTCCCACCATCGCCACTTGAAATCGGTGTCTTGATCAGCTCCGTCGATATGTAAGTACCAAATCCAACATCACTGCTAGAAATCGGCATCTTGATCGACATTGTCGATAACTGACAATTAATCATCGATCGCCTGAACATAGCATAAATTATGCTAGAAAGAAAGCGGGGCGCCAACGCGCTATCCCTACGATCGGAGGTAAGCACGAAACGTGCTGCGACTATCTGGAAGTGTAGATCCCCTTGACACAGCAGATCGAACTTGTCTTCTCGATTCATGAAACTTAACTCGATAAACAAAACTATATGAAACTTCGACGAACGCGGAGACCAATCAAACTCCGACGAACACGGAGACTCAAACAATCTCTCACAAAAGTAGAGTTTATTAATAACCCTACCAAACATTAAACTACAAAAACTAGATTGAAAGCAAAGAAAATATAATAACAGAGGGGCTAACCACTGGCAAAAACGCCAGTGGTAACCCAAGATGAGTCAAGAAGAGAAAGGGAGGCTAGAATTTTTTTGTAGAGAAAAGAGGCTCGAAAAATTCTTGATTGTATTATTGTGTATTGATTTTCTTACTCCATTAGAAACCGAGTTCCAAAAAAAAAAAAAATCTCCATTAGAAACTCAAGAACCTCCCTCAAGAAAAAAAAAAAAGAAAAAAGAAACTCTAGAACGAGATAGAGTAGTTGGGGCCTAAATAAATAAAAATAAACGGAAAACTGGACTTGTTTCAAGATACATGTTGGGCTCAAAGCCCTTGTGAAAACTGAAGTCTCCTGATACACACACACAAAAAAAAAAAAAAAAAAAAAAAAAAAAAAAAAATCTGAAGTCAGCTTAAAGCCCATCCATAAATTACGGCTTCACTCTCTTTTTGTTTCGGGCTGGACTTCATGTGTTGATATTGGGCTCTACAGAGTTGCGTCTTGTGTCTGTTGTTGTCTCTGACGGAAAATGAAGATGGATTGGAAAGCAGCAGCACAAAACAATAATTTCTTAAGGGCTGAAAACACTCATTTCTCAGATACAGCCATACAGGTTTATAGGATTTATCAAAATTACAAGGACGAGGCATTCAAAACAAAAAAGAATATTATAAGGACGAGGGGGTAGAAATTTATTATATTATGGCTTCATAGGTTTATCACAATGGATTGTAGTTTATGGATTTTATCTATAAGAAACTCGTTATTATAAACCTTTTTCATGGACCTTTCATGTGATGTCTTGACTCTGTTCTTTTCAACTAGAAAAAATTGAACTATGTTGAGCTGAACTGAATTGAATTGAACCGAGCCAAATTGATTTTTTAACTTGGTCATTAACCATCTAAAACTTGTCCAAACATATTCAACTTTCACTCATTTGAAAGTATGCTCTGAAATCTTCCCAATATGACATAGGTGTCATCATGAATTTATTTCGGAATAAAAAGTACCTGAGTGATAAAGTTACACTTGAATTGAACTGAATTGAGTTTAACTGAAGTAAACTGAATTTAAACGAAATTAAGTTGAGGAGAACAGAGCCTTAGGGTGTGTTTGTTAGGACTGAACAGAATTGAGCTAGATTGGACTAAAATGAACTGAATTCAACAATAGTGAAATAAAATGACCACCATTGAAATGGATTGAACTAAACACCATTGAACTCAATAGAACTCTACTTTCTATGTGAGATAAAATACATGTTTCTAAACAGAACACCACCAACATGAATTGAGTATACATCGTTGAACTGCATTGAAAATCATTCAAGTGACACGAAACCACTCTTAAAATAAATTGAACAAAATGACAGGTAAACTCTAAATAACACACCCATAAACATAACTTTGATGTACACACTTTTACTCTTTTAGCTAAGAAAACAGACAAAACATATAAGCACCTACAATAATGGAATATATGGAACAAGTAAAATGATTTATCTAGCTGTCATTCAAAACTTGGAACTATTTCAAAAAGGGATCTTTTTGACCCTTTTCTTAACCACAAAACAAATCCCCTCCAAGAATTACTTTAACCTAGGGCGTGACATTCGTCAACTTACTAGCTATCACTACAAAAATTCTCTCTTTTTCGATTGAATTATTTGAAGAGTGCTGAAAGCTACTACTCAAATATCTCTCTACATTATGTATTTTTTTTTTCTTTTTTTGATAGAGAAGTATATGCGAGTATATGACTATCGTCCGAGTTGGAATTTGGTTTCTAACTTATCTCAAATTCCCAATTCATGGGATTTTGACCTAAGAAACTTGTCATTTGTGAATTGTGATGATCAATTTTTCCATTGTAAAACCCAAAACAAGATTCAATCAGAGGGGCCTTAAATCTCACACACGGCAATATAAATAATAAAAATTCATAATATAAAAATCCATAAAAATCTCTCACATAAATATTTGGAATAAGCTATGGTCCTCTTTTTCTTGCTAATGTATACATCACTTTTGGACTTTATTGGATGATCTGTTCCATCAAATATATGTACAGTACTTGATAATCCTCAGTTAACTTCCAAGCTAGCATATGATGAATATATCGTATATTAAAAATCTATTAAGCCACATCATATGCCCCTTTTAACACCGAAAGAGAAAAAGATTATGGTCACAACTTTGTCAACATGCATGCCAGACAAATATACTAATACAAATTACACCGAACTTTTCTTTATTTTCAGTATCAGTATACAAACTTTTCTTTATTTTCACAAAACTTTCACTATTAGATCTTCAGTTAGACACAAGTGTTACTAAGTTGAGTACCTCAAAAAAAAAAAAAAAAAGTGTCACTAACTAGAGTGACTAACTAATTTAAGTTGTCACTAATTTGGGAATCCTCAGATGGTTAGCACCTCTAATGACTGTGAATGGACACGTGTCCGAGGAATTTTGATTAATGAAAATTAAGGCCACTTGAGGGTCATTCTTTATTTTACTTTTTTTAAAATTTAACCAGTCAACTTCACAGTAGGGTCCTTGTACAAATTAGGTCAGGCTGCTGAGATTTATTTTATTTTATTTTTATGGGACCATTCGCAATATTTACAAGCAATGAAATTCAGCCCCACAAAGTTGATTCAAAACCCTCTCTGATTAAGAACAACTCATTTTGTGTGGACTTAATCCACCGTATATCAAAGGGTGAATAAATGATTTTTTGGATTATGAAAAATAGTTTTTAAAAAAATTTGATCCTTGGTCCACCGTGAACTAAGTCCACACAAAATATTGTAGATTAAGAAATATTCTAATTGTTTAAGTAATATCTATTACACATGTATTATCATGAATATATATTAAAATAAGTTAATACTAGTAAAACTGATCATAAGTACTTTTCTAATAAAACTTAAATTAATAAATTAGATTTAACTAGACTAAACTTAATAGATGATTTGAATTAGGGTGTGTTTTTTTGAGCTCCGGTCAGTTCAGTTCAGTCTGATTCAGTTCAGATTCATACATTTTGTCACATATCAAGTGGTGTTGAGTACACTTCAATGAGCTCATTTCAATTCACTCCTAAACAACACACTCTCACACCATCTCAACTGTAAAAACATATATTATATATTTTTTAACATAATAAGCAAGCACGCAGAGTAATGTTAAGGGATCGAGACATATATACATGATGTGCTCTCAAGTCTCAACCTCCAAAAGAAAAGACATTAGATTTGTTTATTCCATTAGACGAATATCAAAAAGTATCTAATACCTTTAGAGACGAATAGAAAGCTAGCAAACTTATTATATGGAGTATAATATAATACTCATATATATAAATTATACATACATGTTACTTGCATAGTGTACCATACTGCCATGTTATACTCATATGGAGTATATAGTATAGCACGTATCATGTTGAGCGTGGCTTCACCTTCACACATATGATTGACCTTCCAACCAACCCAAAAAGCAAAATATACAGAAAATTCAATATAATTGAGCCCAAGAAAAAAAAAAGAAAAAGAAAGGGCAAATAAACAAAAGTAAAAGACTTGAAAAAGGGTTGGAAAATTTAGGAAAAGAGAAACCAAAAAGGTCGACTTCATCTTGGTAGGACCAATTACCCTCGTTAAGCAAAATTATTTATTAGTACTAAAAAGTAAAAGATTTTTATAAGAAATAAAAAAATGTAGCACCAAATCAAAAGTAGTGGGAAGAAAAATTTGTGGCTGAGAAATCGCAAGGTAGCTGACGTGGCTTCTAGCTTTGATTTAAACGGATCAAAAACCCAAACCCTGACACTGCCAAGTCCCCCCCAACCTCTCTCTTTCTCTTTCTCTCTCTTCAACGCAAATCCAGGCCTTCTTTTTCTTCCCCTTTATTTCTCTCACTCTATCTATTTTCTCTTTCTTTTTTTGCTGTGAATTTTTGTGAGGCGCGAAAGTTTTAAGGGCGTGTTTGGCTGAGGAAATAAAAGAGGAAAAAATGATGGATATGAGAGATCCTGCAATAAAGTTGTTCGGAAAAACGATTCCGGTGGCTAATGATGGTGAGGAATCTCCCCGTGAATCCAATGATAGCTCCAATTGCTCTGACCAAAGGGAAACTGATAAGGTATGCAAATTTTTTTGATTCAAAAAAAAAAATGAAATTTGGGATTTTGGGAACTATCCATGTGCTGAAATTCGGTTCGGAATAATGGGTCGATGTTGGTTTTGTTGAATTTTTGGAATTGATTAGCCTATTCATTTGTGATGACAACTGAAATTACCCTTTTTTTTTGGGTTTATTGTTTGAAGTCTTTAATTTGTGTTACCAATTATGATTCCAGTTAAAACATGTTTGTTGGGTTGCTTTTTCTTTTTTTTTTTTTTTTTTTTTTTTTTTGTTCATTATAGAAATGTGAAATTAGAATTTTGTTGCTCAGGTTCATTTGTGATTTGTGATGGCAACTGAAACTACCCTATTTTGGGTTTATTGTTGATGTCTTTAATTTGTGTTACCAATTATAATCCCAGTTATAATCATGTTATATTCGTTCATAATAGAAATGTGAAATTAGAATTATGTTGCTCAGGTAAGGTTGGGTAACTCTTAACCTTTGTGGAATTATTCCTTTTCTGTGTGAACACTAGACAATATAAAATTAGAAACTTCATTTACATGATTGTTCTCCAAAGTTTAGGGATATGTCTTTTATTATTCATTATTGTCACTGTACTATGTTGTTTATTTTTTATTCAAAGATTTGGTTGCTTACAGCTCTGTTACAATATTTTCTGTTATTGTGATTTTTAGTGTTTTCTGATTTGTGTAAATCCTTGCACAATTTATGTTATAATAAGTTCAGAATGATAATCTTGAACAGCTCTGTCCAGAAGGTTCTCTGATGTGAAAAAGGTTTCCTTTAGACTCCTCTTTAATTCTAGATTGAAGCTTTTCACTCTGTCTTCAAATTTAAACTTGTCCATAGTATATATCCCACCATTGAATACGAAATTGATTCTATGGACCATGATAGTCACTGCCACAATCTCCTTAATCACTTGATTCTTATATTATCTAATTGTTATTACTTGCTCACAGAATACATCCCACCATTTTATAAAAAATCGTTTCTTTATACCAATGAGAATCCTTCCAATTAGTTCGCTTAATCATTTGATTCCATTATTTTATCATTATTACTTATCCATCCCTTATTTGAATTCTTCTAGAGGTTTCATCATCAACTAGTCATACACACTCATAGCCCCAAAAGGACTATTGGATTAGAATGGGAACTACTTGGTATAGTTTTATGCTGATGTCTACTACTTGAGCCTTCGTGGCTGCTTCAATCAATAGTTGTAGGACATATATGGTTTTGGATTTAGTATGACCAGGTCCGCGATTTTACCATTTGTTTGCCAGGTTATAGCATATATAACAGTCAACATGTGACAGTAAGAAACACACTTAAAACAATAAGAACTTGAAACCAAGCTACAGTCTTTGGCAGGCTGTATGGAATTGTTTCTTATCATTGTTTTTAGTTGATGATTACATGCCAGTGGTATATCCCTGGATACCAGTTGATGCTTTTCGATCTAGGGTCTAATGGAGATACGACTTTGTGTTGTGCATTATGTTTGTGTTATGGTTTGGTGATTGTTGGTGTCAATTCATTTAAAGTTTGGCGGCATACTGTACCAATATGCATTTCATTTTCTTAACACCGTAGTTCCAGAGCATACCTAAAGATGTTGCAATTGTCTTTATTTGAACAAAGGATTGATGAGAAGCTCCTTTTGACTTTCAGGACTTTGCTGAGGAAGAATCTATGGAGACTGATCAGCCTGATGATTTGTCACCACCAACCAAGGAAGAATATGCAAATCCACCAACAGTGTCAGATGCTAATGAGAACCAGAAAGAACCTGATTCCGAGAAGGAATCTGAAACCTCAAAGGATGAAAAGGACACAGAAGAAACAAAAAATTCACAGCAGAAACCATTGAAGAAGCCAGACAAGATACTCCCATGCCCAAGGTGCAATAGTATGGACACTAAGTTCTGCTACTACAACAACTACAATATCAACCAGCCACGTCACTTTTGTAAGAGCTGCCAGAGGTACTGGACTGCTGGTGGTACCATGAGGAATGTTCCAGTAGGAGCTGGAAGACGAAAGAACAAAAGTTCTGCATCGAGATACTGCCATATCACTGTATCTGAGGCTCTCCAAGCGGCTCGGCTTGATATTCCGAATGGGGTGCTCCACCCAGGATTAAATAGCAATGGAACAGTCTTGACCTTTGGATCAGACAACCCCCTATGTGAATCCATGGCCTCTGTTCTTAACATTGCTGATAAGAAAGTTTTGAATGCCACCACCAGAAATGGGTTTCATAACATTGAGCATGTTGCTCCAGTTCCTTGTTGGAATAGGGAAAACGATGATCATTCAAATGGATCGACAGTTACGACTACAACTTCGATAGAGGATGGGGCAAAGAGGGGCCCACCAGAGCCAGTTAAGCAGAATTTGAACGGATTCGCTAATCAAATGCCCTGCTTTCAGTGGCCTTACATGTGGAACCCTGCAGTTCCTGTACCACCATTTTGCCCTTCAGGTTACCCAATGTCATTTTACCCTGCACCTTACTGGAATGGTGCTATTCCTTGGAACTTGCCTTGGGTATCTCCACGCACACCCAATTCACCAGGCCAGAAAAGCCCAGGATCCAACCCAAATTCCCCTACTCTGGGGAAGCATTCAAGGGATGGGGAAATGCTTACGCCCAGCGACAACCAAAGGAGTTCAGGGACGACTACTGTTCTGGTACCGAAAACATTGAGAATCGATGACCCTGATGAGGCTGCAAAGAGTTCAATATGGAGCACACTTGGGATTAACAAGGAAAAGGGTGATCCCATGAGTAATGGTGGGTTCTTCAACAGCTTCCAGACCAAGGGTGAGGTAAAAGGTCACCAAATGGAAGCTTCTCCAGCATTGAAGGCAAACCCTGCTGCATTGTGTCGATCAATCAGCTTCCAAGAGAGTGCCTCACGGTGAAACTAAATCTTCACTGAGGGTGAGATTTTGGACAAGTCCCCTACAGTTCTAACTGAATATTTGGCCTGTGAACCTCCGTTTCTGGCTCAGAATATTTGGTCTGTGAGCCGCGTCAGATGACTAATCTTTAACTGAGGAAGTATTTGGCGGGGAGAGATCTCACTAAGCTAAGGCGGGGCGGAGGTGTAACAGCAGCAGCGGCATCAGCCGGATGTATGTTATCTTGTAACATTATGCAGAGTGCTTCTTTTTTTTCAACTGCTCAGTTGGTAATCTTGTACATAAACTTCTATGTGGAGGAGGTGTTTTGGTATATACATAGTGAGGAAGATATTTAGCTGTACTTAGGTCACTTTTTGTAACATATAGTCAATCAAAATAATTGGAAAGGCAATTTTTCCCTATCTATCTTACAGTGCTTCCGCTAACTCTCGTGGTTTGAAGTTGTGGATCGATGTCAATATGTCACATACTCACATGTGGCTGAAAATCTAGAGAAATTCATTAAGGCAATCTTGATGGTGCTACGTTGATGCGGCCAGTGTTTGTGCTCGTTGTTTAGTTAATCTGATATGTTCGTTGTTGAACACGAGAGTCCAAACCTGACATAGCGGGAGCAGGGAGGTGCCTCAATGGCCATTCACGTGCACCTTCATTTCTTATGAGGAAAAAAACTAGCCAAGGCCAAAGAGATATCAGCAAGTGTAAGACTGAATGGACAGTTGGGAAATGGTTGTTGAAAAGTTCTGAAAGCTGCCAAATGCAATGGGAAGTTAACTGTTACCGCCTTTTTGCAGCACTGATTGCTAAATGACAAAAGAAGAACCGATAATGGAGATCAAATTGGCAGGATAATGATAAAATAGTACAAGGAAGCAAATCTTAATTAAAAAAAGGATTGGAGATTTCTCTTTGAAGCCCCTGGTTTTATCAACAAATTGCAACATTAGGGAGAAGCTGACAACTACATTAACCCACAATCCTCTCAAGAGGTTGGGAATAAAGACTTGTAGGCTATAGCATTAATGACAATAATGGCATTCCATCTCTATGTGCACTTTGAGATTAATATCCTTTTGGGGTTAGTTTTCGTTCTTTCTAATTGTTTTTTTTTTTTTCCAACATTCTAACATACTATGACTATGCATGGTTGTTGTCTTTTTGCTCATATGTTTGCCAAAATGACTTGTTTGACTTGTTGATAGTCAACTATTCAGATATAAGTGTAGTTTGGGTGAAAGAGGTAAATGTCACATATTCTAGGTAATCTGATGAATATGAATTAGGATTATATTTGAACAAACAAAGTACTTAATCAAAATAAATAATCCGGGTAAAGAATTTTTCTTTAGAAAAACCTAAGAGGTAGATACAGGATATGTCCAAGTCATAGAGGTGTGTGAACCTGATTGCTCATCAACTTATAAAAAGATTTGAGATATTTATTCTAGTTGCAAGCAAATTTAGGCCACAAATTGAGTTTCTAAAATACTGTAATGGGTCCCAAGCACATTAACTAAGCTTTGGCTTTTTTTTTGCTTTCTTTCCCTTTCTTACTTTTCTCCTCCTTTCGCTTTATATGGAGGGATATATATGTGCGCTTTCACTATCAACTCCAACTGTGCCCTCCTTTTTCTTGTGTATTTTTGGTGGAGAAATAGTAATTTATCCATTGAGTAGTTTATCCAGGAATGTGTGAATTGGTGATTGATTAAGTTTTGATATTTTATTTTTTAAATTTAAAATTGTTTATTTGAGTTGTAATTTACAAGTTTTCAAAATTTTTCTTGTTGATATTATAAGAGTAAGCTACCCCTGGATAAATAAAGTATTCTCCACCATTTTTGGTTATAAGTTTGCCAGAATTTTAGGTTTGTGGACTGGAGTTCGAGGCCTATCGAACGAAAAAATCTGCAGTAAAAAGGCATTAATTTGGTGCGTGCATTTATTGCCAGAAGTCCTTAAGGCCAACAGATATCTTGTGGCTAGCCGTTTTCGTCTTAAAGGAAGCTGGGGTTAGTGGTTCTTGATTCATCTGATTAGGACTTTTACTTATTGCTCCCTCCTCATTCGTTATGCAAACCAAATTCGGGAAGTTTGCTTTAGCCACGCATTTTACTACATAAGCTCCTAAATGTTATCTTCACAGATGCACTTATATGAAATGACATCTTGTCGATATTAAAAATAAATGAAATGCTCGAATGGAAATGGAAAATTTTCATTACGGTTGTTTTCCATAGTGTTTTACTCATGTGCCTTTAGATAAATAATCATATGTCACGATAAATAATAGTATTATTGTATTATTTATAGTTGACAGAAATTATCTAGATGTTGTAGAACATAGTTTTAAATATTATATTTCAAAAACTTAATTAGTTGAAGTTGTTTATACGTGGCCTAATTCTTTCTAATTTGTTGGTTTTACTTTTCTTGCTTTTAGGCTTTAAGTAGTTATGTTTGACTAACAATTTAAAGCCACTAAAAACTCCTCTTCTCTTTTCAAACGTGGGATTGATTGTTCCTTTCTTTGGGCTAAATTTTGGGCATCAATTCAGTTTATAAAGTACAAAAACTAGAACGTTATCGACTAAGAATTCCCTATTTTGGTGGAACCATTTGCTAGGTGGTTATTCAGTATAACGTTTACTTTGAGTCTGAGAGTCTATATATTCGGGTGAGACTACTCAGTAAGGAAGCACTGAAATACAGAGCAAAATATATTTTTCCCTTCTATTATCTTCATCATCGCAAAGTGAGAGTTTACTTTAACCATCTTCTTGAGTGCACAAGGAGGTGAAGATCTGTTTTATCCTGGGAGGGTAGCCGTTGAGAAGCCTTTGCACCATCCACAAGAGGGACGGAATTTACCCTTAAGGACAACGCTAATTGGCATGACTCAGATTTGTGTTTGGGTTCATTCTACTTGTAATTTAATTTCTTGTCAGTAGCATTCATCATTGTATTGTTCTATATTATCTTCTACAATCTTAAGGGTAAAACTATGAATGCTGCATTAGTTACCATTAAGTCTTTCCCAGACACTTCTAAGATAGAAACCTTTAGTGACCTTCACTTCAAGCGTTGGCAAGAGAGGGTCTATAGCTCTCTAGATGTCCTCAATATAGCCTTTCCCTTGACTTCTGACAAACCAGAAGATGACAGTGAGCACTATGAGGAGACACTTAAGTCTTGGGAGCATGCTAATAGAGTCTGTAGGCATACCATCCTTAGCACCATATCTAATGATCTATTTGATATCTACTTTTCTTGTAAGGAAGCTAAGGAAATATGGGATTCCATGAATAAAAAATATTCAATGGAAGATGCTGGTGTTCAACGATTTGCAATTGGAACATTTGTGAGATTTCAAATGGATGATGATAAGGACATAAAGTTGCAGATCAATGAGTACTACAAGTTGCTGGAAGACTTGAAGAACGAGAATATCGTCCTGCCGGAACCATTTGTTGCTGGCTGCCTAATTGAAATGCTACCGGAATCATGGACCGAGTACAAGCAACATCTCAAACACAAGAGGAAGCATCTGACATTGGAGGACTTGATCGTGCATATTATCATTGAAGAAAGGAATCGGAAGTAGATCAAGGAGACCAAGGCTAAGGAGATATCATCAAGAGCTAATATTGTCCAATACAAAGCCAAAGGTGATATCCCTAAGAATAATAATAAGAATTTCAATAACAGGTATGGTACTAAATTGAACAAAAATTCTAAACCTGATTACAAACCAAAGACTAACCATCCCAACTTGAAAAAGAATATAAATTGCTATGTTTGTGGTAAGCCAGGCCATCGAGCCGCTGTATGCAGGCACAGAAAGACAATTGAGAAACCTGCTGAACCAAATGCAAATTTGGCAGAAGCGGATGATATTATTGCTGCTGTTATATCACAAGTGAACATGGTGTCCAACATGAAAGTTTGGGTGGTAGACTCTGGTGCTACCAGGCACATCTGTAGTGACAGAAGTGCTTTTACCTCCTATACTAATGTAGGGGATGGAGAAGAAACAATTTTCATGGGAGATTCAAGGACTACTCAAGTTCTTGGAAAAGGCAAAGTTCTTCTCAAGCTCACATCTGGAAAAATGTTGGCACTTAATGATGTACTCCATGTTCCTGATATAAGATATAATTCAATCTCTGTGTCCTTGCTAGGAAAAGTTGGGGTGAAGGTTTCCTTTGAGTCTGACAAAATTGTAATGACTAAAGGAAATATTTTTGTGGGAAAGGGTTAATATAGTCAGAGACTTTTTATGCTTAATGTTCTTGATGTAATCATTAATAATAATAATGCATCTACTTCTTCTGCTTATATTATTGACTCTATTGATTTATGGCATGGTAGGCTGGGTCATGTTAGCTTTCCTTATATCAAAAAGATGAATGAGCTTGGTTTAATTTCTAGTTCCTCTAATAGGCACTTAGATAAATGTCAAGTTTGTGTTGAGGCTAAAATTACTAAAAAGCCTTGCAAGCCTGTAGAAAGAGAATCTAAATTGTTGAGCTTGATTCATACAGACTTAGGTGACCTTAAGCAAACTATGACCAGAGGAGGTAAGAGATATTATGCTACCTTTATAGATAACTTTTCTAGATTTGCAAAAGTTTACCTTTTAAGGAATAAAGATGATGTAGTATATGCATTTGTTAAGTATAAACTAGAGGTAGAAAATCAATTAGACACAAAAATTAAGAGGCTTAGATCGGATAGAGGGGGAGAATATGATGGACTTTTTAATGATATTTGTGAAAAGGAAGGAATTATTCATGAAGTTACACCTCCATATTCACCCGAGTCCAATGGAGTAGCGGAGAGGAAAAATAGGACTTTGAAAGAAATGATGAACTCAATGCTTCTTAGTTCCGGAGCTCCAATGAATTTTTGGGGCGAGGCCATTCTTTCCGCTTGTCATATACAAAATAGAATTCCTTATAGAAAGATAGGTAAAACTCCTTATGAGTTGTGGAAGGGTCATATGCCTAATATTAAATATTTGAAAGTATGGGGTTGCTTGGCTAAGGTTATGTTACCCGAGCCAAAGAAAAGAAAATTAGGATCTAGAACTTCTGATTGTATGTTTATTGGATATGCTGAAAATAGTGTTGCTTATCGTTTTCTAGTTATTAAGAGTGATGTGCTTGAGCCTAATACTATAGTAGAGACTAAAAATGCTGAATTTTTTGAGCACATTTTCCCTCTTAAAGAAAAAATAGAAAGACTTTGTAGTACTTCTAGTGATCCTCGTATCAATGAAATTGAAAGTATGGAATTGGTACCTAGGAGGAGTAAGCGTTAAAGAACACAAACCAACTTTGAAGATGACTTCTATGTTTTTGTTGTAGATAATGATCCTTTGACTTATAATGAGACAATTTCCTCTCCTGATGCTCCTTTGTGGATAGAAGCAATAAAAAGTGAAGTTGATTCTATTACTAAAAACCGTACTTAGGAGCTAGTGGACTTACCTCCTGGAGTTAGGCCAATTAGAAGCAAATGGTTGTTTAAAAAGAAGCATAATCCTGATGGGTCAGTAGATAAATACAAGGCTAGGATAGTAGCCTTTGGGTGTACACAAAAGAAAAATGTGGAATATTTTGATACGTTTGCTCCTGTAACTAGAATTTCTTCTATTAGAATTTTGATTGCATTGGCTTTGATTTTCAAGCTAGTTATTCATCAAATGGATGTGAAAACTACGTTTTTACATGGTGACTTAGAAGAAGAAATTTATATGTATCAACCTGAAAGTTTTATTGTTCCTGGGCAAGAAAAGAAAGTCTGCAAACTTGTTAAGTCCTTGTATGGTCTTAAACAAGCCCCTAAGAGTTGGCATGAGAAGTTTGATAATATACTTTCTTCTTATGGTTTTACTACTGTTGCAGTAGATAAATGTGTTTATGTTAAATGTGATAGTGATGGCTATATATTTATTACTTTATATGTTGATGACTTGCTCATTTTTGGAACATGTTTAGAAGTAGTAAATAAGACAAAGAGTTATCTTGCTTCCATTTTTGAAATGAAAGATTTGGGTGAAGCAAACTGCATTTTGGGTGTGAAAATTACTAGAACGAAAAATGGTATATTATTTTCTCAAGAACACTATGTGGAAAGGATACTTAGAAAATATGGTCATTTTGATAGTAAGCATGTTTCTACCCCATTTGATGCTAATGTGCATTTGAAAAAGAATAGAGGTACTAGTATTTCTCAATTAGAGTATGCACAAATTATTGGAAGCTTGATGCATTTAATGAATTATTCACGTCCTGACATTGCATATGCAGTATGTAGGTTGAGTAGATATACTCACTCTCCTAATCAAGACCATTGGAATGCTTTACTAAGAGTATTAAAATATTTAAGAGGTAACATGAATTATGGTATAATGTATAGTGGATTTCCCGCTGTATTAGAAGGATACAACTATGCTAATTGGATATCTGATTTGGATGAGACCAAATCCACTAGTGGCTATGTATTCACCCTTAGTGGTGGAGCAATTTCGTGGAAGTCTGCCAAGCAGACACTGATAGCTCGATCCACAATGGAATCGGAATTCATTGCGTTGGAAAAAACAAGCAATGAATGTGATTTTTTAAGAAATTTTCTAATGGATATCCCATTATGGACGAGGCCAGCTCCGTCTGTGTCTATACATTGTGATTGCCAAGCTGCGATAGCTAGAGCTTTGAGTAAATCCTATAATGGGAAAAGCCGTCATATACGGTTAAGACATGATATTGTGAAAAAGTTGTTAAAAGATAACATTATTTCCTTAGACTATGTGAAGTCGAGTTAAACTTAGCGGATCCGTTTACTAAACCACTTGGAAGAAAAATGATATATAGTACATCGAGGGGAATGAGACTATTGCCTATATCAGAAGTCAAAAGTGATGGTAACCCAACCTGTTCAAGTCCATGAACTAGGTTCATATGGGTAATAACAAGTCACTGGTTGACTGGAACGCACTATTATTTTCCAACACGAAATGTCCATTCCTATGATGTAAATAGTGCACCTGCAATGCAAGAGGTTGAGCTAAGCTCTTAATGGAGACTGTATCCTTTATAGGTGGTGTACATAATTGCAGGGTACACTTGACGGCATCCACCTATATGAGTGTGGAGTGTGATTGCTCCTATGAGGTATTGGGCATTATCTCTAGAGCACTCATGAATACCCAGGCGTCTCTTAAGGCCGATATGTGCCAAACTGCGTTAAACGACTCACCTTGAGAATTTAATGTGGATAACAAAATGATTGATTCATAGTAAGAAATATTGGTTCATAGAAATTTTATTTCACAGATGTATCTTCATTGTATTGTTCTATATTATCTTCTACAGATGTATCTCTGATTTTTTATTAATAGATATATCTCTCATTCTCTTTTAGTAACACTTTGTAGTCTGTACTCCTGTGTGTATTAAAGGATACTTTTCGAACTTTCGAACTTTTCACTACCATATATAGCGCACTATGCCACTATACATACTTTTCATATTTGCTAATAGATAATTAAGACCCTTAATAGCAGCCCCAAACAAAGCAGTATAGTGATGTATTATACTCCGTAATTTCGAATTAGGTAGCAAGATTATGCATGAGCAAGGACATATGTTTCCAAATTATTGAGATTGACAAAAAAAATAAAAAAATGAAAGATTAAACAGCATGAGAGAAAAAGGTTGAGATAAAGTCAAATATATAACTTCACGCGGCAAAGTGACGAAATATCCATTAGCCGACTTTTTTAATTGAATTACATTCAAGTTGGAACACAACAAATGCTAAATTCACCACAAGGAATGATAATAAATGATGAAAAGGGAAGAAAAAGGTTTGTAATTCTTTCTAACCCACTACTTCAAAAAGTTCAATAACTCTCTCTACTTTCTCTAACCCATCTTGTCGTGGGAGGTTTGTACATGGTGAGTAATATCAAATGAAACGATCAGTACTACAGTATATCTAAAGCACGGCATCGGGTATTTCACGAATTAATTTGTGTAGGTGCTTTCCAGGAGGTTTGAACCCATGACTTGGTGTACAAGTTGCAACTTGTTTACCAGTAAGTCAACACTTCTTGGGTCTTGTTTATGCTTGTTTAATTTATATTATCTGCAATGTTCTCCATCCCCTAGAATCTCATAATATTAACTTCTTTTTTTGTAACTATTTTCTATTTTTGATGCGCATACATACAGGTTAGAAGGACGTTTTGAGATCGGGATCGAAAAAAAAAAAGAAAAAAAAAGAGATGCAGATGTTGAGCCCTTGGGAGGGCAGGACTATGACTGACAAGAATTTGACAAAAAGGACTACAACTCTACAAGTGCTAGTTTAGTACTTAGTAGTGATAAAGTGAAGCTAAGCAAAGTCAAATATGTAATACTAGAAGCTACTTTGGTTTCAAAAAGTGATGTCCAATGTCCATAGTGATCAACTTGCTTCATCATGTCGCTGCGTTAATTTGTGAGTTTGCGAAACCTTTTGACTTCCATTATTGTAAGAATGCTTTAAGTGTTTCCAAGGTACAATAAATGACTATCCAAGAAACCTTGATCGCTTATATCCCATGTATATGATCTTAAGTCAACTCAACAGTAGTTATCACAAAAACAAGTCCTTGAGAGGTAGTAAGACGACAGCCTCATCCAAAATCACATTGGCAGAAAGTGGTAATTTTGATTGGGAGAGTCGGCAAATGTTAAGCTATATACACATATAGCAATATAACAATCTGAATCAGACAATCTGAAAATCTAATTTCTATCGGTCGCCTTGTGTAAAAGATGTAACTTTTACAACATACAATGCAAACCCTTATAATCTCTTGATTAGATATCATTATTGAATCTTACATCCACCGGGATCTTCCCCTAGTCGAACATTACCATATACTGATAATTCAAGGAGGTCCATATCACGACCTGCAATTTGTTCAGAAACAGAACAATACATCTTTCAGTGCTTGCTCCACTTGATCCAAACCAGGGCATGGAGTCTAGAAATGTTAAAAAGAACAGCAAGAGCATTTAAAATATTGGAGTTTTCATGAGAGTTAACCCAAATGATTGCACTAAAAGAGAAGGGAAAACACAAAATAATTTGAGATGGAGCATATATCACACAATAATCTGGATGAAAATTTCAGATATGGTATCTTTGAGGTTAAAATTCCAAGAGCAACAAGGCACTGAAGGTAACACAACCTGAGGTCGAAATTCCAAGAGAATTTAGTGACCAATAGCTATATCATTATACCTTGAACTCGGCAATAAGAACTCCTTTGAATGAGATCTGCTCTGGATATGTCAGTTCGATTCCTTTTCGAGCGATTAACAGTTGCCTGAGACAATATGAACGTGATCAGAGTTGACTAGAGATGCAGTATGTGTAAGAAACCGAAGAACTGAAATAACAGAATTTACTGTAGAAAATATGCTTCCCATTATATAAAAAGAAATCCATCAAATGCAAACAACAAACACAGCAGCCTAATTTCTTAACAGGATGACCAAACTAAGCCTTTTAACACTAAGTGGGGTTGGCAACATGTATCTGTTGCTACCATGATCAAGTCTTATGAAAGACCGTCTTGGGTAAGAAGTGAACCCTGTATCTATGATGAGTGTCCCCGTTTTCACATACTGCCATTCAACTTGCCTAAGGGCTGTCTCCAAAGCTTATGATGAAAAAACTCAATGCTAAATTTACTATCGAACTCTACCCAGCCTTCCTCCAATGCATATATTACAATAATTCACATCATCTCATTCAGGGAACCGATAAAGGACCTCGGGGGCCTCACATGTCCCCTAGGGGTTTCCCGTGCAATGTGGTGCGAAAATATACACCTTCGTTTCGGGGGCCTCCCGGAAGCCCCAAAAAGTGGATTATAGTCTTTGTTTTCGGATTCCCAGGGCCCGGGTGTCATTTTTGCCGAAATTTCTCCGGGGGCTCTATCATGACCCTAGAGGACCCTCCTTGCCCTGTGAGAGGGTCATCCGGATTTCTGAACTTAGATATCACCCATACATTCGGTGTTCCGGTCCTTACATTGGTGTCCCGTAAAAACGTCCTTACAAGCCTATCAGGGACTCGATTCCCGGGACCTCACATGTCTCCTAGGGGTGTCCCGTGACATGTGGTGCGAAAATATACACCTTCGTTCCAGGGCCTCCCGGAAGCCCCAAAAACGTGGATTTATAGCATTCGTTTTCGGTTTCCCGGGGCCCGGGTATCATTTTCACCCAAACTTATTCGGGGGCTCTATCATTATTCTAGAGGACCCTTAGTTCCTCGGGAGGGTCACCGGGATCCCCGAACTTCGATATCACCCACACTTCCGGTATTCCGACCCTTAAATTGTTGTCCCGTAAAAACGCCATTACAAGCCTATTAAGGACCAAATAACCGACCACGGGGGCCTCGTACCCTAGGGGTGTGCAATGCAATATGGTGCGAAAATATACACTTTTGTTTCAGAGCCTCCCAGAAGCCCCAAAAACGTGGATAACCTTCCTTTTCGGCTTCCCGGGGCCCTGGGTGTCAATCTTGCCCAAACTTCTCCGAGGGGTCTACCATGACCCTAGAGGACCCTCGTTGCCCTGGGAGGGTCATCCGGATCGCCGAACTTCGATGTCACCCATACTTTCGGTGTTCCGGCCCTTACATTGGTGTCCCGTAAAAATGCCCTTACAAGCCTATTAAGGACTTGACTAAGGACCCTGGGCCCTCCCATGTCCCTTAGTGGTGTCCAGTGCAATGTGGTGTGAAAATGTACACCTTCGTTCCTGGGCCTCCCGGAAGCCCAAAAAACATGGATTATATAGCCTTCGTTCTCGGCTTTCCGGGCTTGAGTGTCATTTTTGCCCAAACTTCTTCGGGGGGAGGGGGAGGGGAAATCATTACCCTAGAGGACCCTCGGTGCCCCCGTAGAATCATTTGGATCCTCGAACTTCGATATCACCCAAACCTTCGGTGTTTAGCCCTTACATTGTTGTCCCATAAATACGTCCTTACAAGCCAATCAGGGACAAGATAAAGGACCACCCCGTGCCAGATAAAGGACCCTATGGGCCTCCCATGTCCCCTACAGCTGTCCCTCGTTGCCACAGGATGGCCATCCGGACCCCCGAACATGGATATCACCCATACTTTCAGTGTTCCGGTCCTTACATTGATGTCCCGTAAAAACGACTTTACAAGCCTATCAGGGACACGATAAAGGCCCCAGGGGGCCTCCCATGTCTCCTAGAGGTGTCCCGTGCAATGTGGTACAAATATATATACCTTCATTCTGGGGCCTCCCAGAAGTTCCACATCGTTGCCCCGTGAGGGTCATTTGGATCCCTGAACTTGGATATCACCTATACTTTCGGTGTTCCGGCCTTACATTGGTGTCCTGTGAAAACGCCCTAACAAGCCTATCAAGGACTCGATGACCCTCGAGGCGTCCCATGTCCCTTAGTAGTGCCCCGTGCAACGTGGTGCGAAAATGTACACCTTCATTTCGGGGCCTCCTGGAATCCCCAAAAAACGTGGATTATAACCTTCATTTTCGGCTTTCCAAGGCTTGAGTGTCATTTTTGCCCAAAATTCTTCGGAGGGGCTATCATTACCCTAAAGGACCTTCGGTTCCCTGTGAGGGTCATTCAGATCCCAGAACTTCGATATCACCCATACATTCGGTGTTCCGACCCTTACATTGTTGTTCCATAAAAACGTCCTTACAAGCCAATCAGGGATCCGATAAAGGACCCCGAGAGCGTCACATGTCGCCTAGGGGTGTTCCGTGCAATGGGGTGCGAAAATATACACCAACTGTTTGGGGCTTATCTGAAGCCCCAAAAACGTGGATTATAGCCTTTGTTTTCGGATTCCCAGCAACGGGCGTCATTTTTGCCCAGCATTCTCCGGGGGGTCTATCATGACCCTAGAGAACCCTCGTTGCCCCGAGAGGGTCATCCGGATCACTGAACTTTAATATCACCCATGCTTTTGGTGTTCCGGCCTTACATTGGTGTGCCATGAAAGCGCTCTTACAAGCCTATTAAGGACCAAATAAACGACCTTGAGGGCCTCGTTCCCTAGGGGTTTGTGGTGCGAAAATATACACTATCGTTTCAGGCCTCACGAAAGCCCCAAAAACGTGGATTATAGCCTTCGTTTTTGGCTTCCCGGAGCCCGGTTGTTATTTTTAACCAAACTTCTCCGGGGGGTCTATCATGACCCTAGAGGACCCTCGTTGCTCCGGGAGGGTAATCCACCGAACTTTGATATCACTTGGTGGTGGTCCGTGCAATGTGGTGTAAAAATGTACACCTTCGTTCCGGGGCATCTCGGAAGCCCTAAAAACGTGGATTAGCCTTCATTTTCGGCGTCCCGGGGCCTGGGTGTCATTTTTGCCCAAACTTATTCGGGGGTAATTCATTACCCTGGAGGACCATCGGTGCCCCGGGAGGATCATCAGGATTCGCGAACTTCGATATCACCCATACTTTCAATGTTCTAGCCCTTACATTGTTGTCCCACAAAAACGTCCTTACAAGCCAATCAGGTACCCGATAAAAGGCCCCATGGGCCTCCCATGTACCCTATGGGTGTCTCGTGCAATATGGTGCGAAAATAAACACCTTCGTTTCGGGGCCTCCCGGAAGCCCCAAAAACGTGGATATAGCCTTCGTTTTCGGCTTCCCGGAGCACGAGTGTCATTTTTGCCCAAACTTTCCTAGGGGGTCTATCATGACCCTAGAGGACCCTCGTTGCCCCGGGAGGGTCATCCGGATCCCCGAACATGGATATCACCCATACTTTCAGTGTTCCGGCCCTTACATTGATGTCCCATGAAAACGTCTTTACAAGCCTATCAGGGACTCCATGAAGGCCCCAGGGGGCCTCCCATGTCCCCTAGGGGTGTGTGGTGTGCCGTGCAATGTGGTGCGAAAATATATATACCTTCATTCCGGGGCCTCCAGGAAGCCCCAAAAACGTGGATTACAGGCTCTCAAACACATCTCTAAACCATTTAAAGCACCCTCTACCCTTCATTACTCCAACTCTTCACTTAGTATACCACCCTTTTGGACCCAACAGATAATGGGATACAACTCTCTGTTGGTCTTGCAGCATAATACTCCTCTGACATTGCTTGTTGTTTAATATGATTTCATGAAAATTTTCGCCCAAGCATAAAACAACCAGGATAATACTATTGTCAAGATCTTAAATGGTTTTTCAGATGTATGCAGCACACGTCTCCTAAAAGAATTTCATAAGATACAACCCATTACCAAAGGTACAGTAACATTAAATTTATCACCAATTCACCACGCATATAGTCAAGCACTATTGGATGCATTCCTTGTGTCATAACTCATAAGAACAATAGATCCACTGATCCACACCAGTACCCTAATCTCTGGACTAATTTGCCGCTCTCATTTCTACTACATTGGCGGCACTCACACTTTCACAATAACCTCCCTTGTAATCCTCATCCTAACATGTCTAGATCATCCATCTATCAAAAACAAGAAAAATGACACTCAAATAAATAAGTAAATTAAATATACATATAAAAAGTACCATCATCAAATACTTTATAGAGAATAATCACAGTTTAGCATATAGAAATACGCCTAAAATGTCACCATCAAATTGCAAAACCATAGCAGCTAAACACTTGTGCATCAATGCTTGTGGGCATGTGGCAGTTGTAGAGGATTAAGCAATGAACTGTAAAAACCATTGAAGTCTACATCAATTACCTATCAGAGTTGCAGTCAGAGGATAATTCAGTGGCAATGCTCATAAAATTTTGTGGTCGTGAAAGTTACAGGGGCGATCAGCTAAAAACGAGAACTATTTTGATGTTCAAGTACCATTATAAATGTGAAAAATAAACGCCCAATCATCAAAGCAATTTAGGCAGAGGAACGGGAAAAGTTGCACCCCCTCTGCCACCAAATGCATAAGGAGAGAGCATGAGAAACACACGATTTTCTTAAGAGACATTTTAAATCATGATAAAGTCCTCAATATTCCACAAATATATATTACTCATCTGGCCCACAAAGATATGCTTACTTTTTATGTTGACTTGTCCCAACTTCTATCTTGTTTCCCTAAACATTTTATGCTCCTCTTATGACCTAATTAAGTCACTACATTACCAACAAAATTTGACTATTTGCTTCTGGTGTTCCAAAACAAATTCTAATGGAACGATGCTTGGATTAGATTCTAATGGGTTCCCAATGTGACGCATATATGGAAAAAACAGAAGCAAACAAGTTATTAATTATACTCCATTAATGTGTGTCAAACCACATTAGTCTATTTCTGTGGGACGGCGAGAGTACATGATACAAGCATAGTTGTATTTCAGCAGAAAGGGAAAGAAGTTAAAATGTGCTTTGCAAAGGAAAAAAAAGCAGAAATATGAAGAGCATATCCCAATGTGAATTGGAAAAGAACTATGACAACACAGAAGAAAGCATGGTCACAGGAGGTCCAGGGTGCAACCAAATTATATAAGTTATCAGCATGTAGAATAAATATAACCCTGAGTGAGTAGCCCAGGTGGTCAGAACTCTAAGACCTATTCTAAAGGTCACTAATGGCCACCGGAGCAAAATAATGTTCTAACCCATATACATACTCTGTGACACACATCCAAATGGGAAAAAGGGGGTGCTTAATATGAAAAGGATAGAAAATGTACCTGCAAAACTTGACAGTTGTCCAGTGTACTCTTTCCTCCCTGAAATCAGAAGTAACAGTTGAAGAGAATCAATTTTCATCAAAGTCACAAAGCTCAGACCAGCCTGATTAACTTCCGGCAGACAAAAACGCAACTAAGACAGAGCAAGCACGAAACTCTCTAATTATTGGCAAAGAACCAATTTCTAAGCCAGGAAATGGGTTCAGGTATTCTCAAAACAAATAACATAATTTTACAACCTGCACTTATTTACTACTTCAAAACACAGATTTTATTCACACTCCTAACAGTTCTGGTTGAAAAAGATTGTCAAATTTTATCAGGCAATACTGTAAAATTTTTACATGCTCGAAGCAATAGTCTATGAGGTAAATAAGAACTGGAAAGCAAGACTACAGAATTTGTAACGGCGTGGGACAAAATCAGAGATGAATACAGTTTCAACTCTCATTTGCAGCAGCAATTTCTGTTCCTTTGGATGAGTTAGACAATCATCTTTGATTTTTTTCCTTTTTACCCCCCTTCCATCCCGAGAAGTAGGCCTTACTACGACAACAACAAAAAACAAGCAAACAAACAACATTCAGTGTAGACCCTAGAAGTAGGCCTCGAAGTTAAACCATATATTCAATTCCAAGGCAAAGGTTTCAGATTGTTGAAGACCCAACACTGAATTAGCTGGTTTATAAAAGTTAGCATCTTCTGAGCTATTTCATAGTAGGTCCAGGTGTAGGGAGAAAGCTGCAGGGTGTCACAGCCCTTGCCTGGGAATCCCCAGTGGATAGCGTAGATCAATTGAGAAGTATCAGGCAGCCATATATCGTGCCCAGCCATGTATGGTTACATGCAATTATATGGAGCATGAATCCAGGTTCTACCACTGAGAAGTGAGAAGTGTGCGTTCTTCGCACATTGAACACTTTGTCTTTTCAGATTTTTCAGGGTGACTCCCCTAGTTCATAACTTCACACCCCTACCACAAATTAGCAACAAATAAAATGCAGAAAATTAAAAAAGTAAAGTATTTGGCGAACCTCGTCCTATATCAATCTTAGCGCCCAGCAGCCAGCAGGTGGATAACACAGCAAAACAGCAGGGCATCAGGCACCCTCCCCCCTTTTTCGACCCAGACAGTTACAGTCAATGAAGGGACCATGACTGCAACCAATTTCTACTAGTGAGATCTACATCCTGTCGGATTGACATTACTTGTTCAAATTTTATAGCATCTAAAAGGACACAGAGTCCGTAACAAGATAGCTATGTAAACACCCAGCAGCCTTTGCCCACAAGGAGGCTAAGTAGACTACTCTATTCCACCACACATCAACAGACATAGAAATACTAGAAAGCACCCTAGCATTCCTCTCTAGCCAGATGCACCAAAGTACTGCAAAAATAGCACAGTTCCATAGCAGCTTCTGCTCCTTCCTCCACCCAAGCCCCACACGCCTCTCTTGCACGAACTCGGAGACAGACCACTATAACAAAATCGTGGAGAGGAAAGTGAGAAGTTTATTGACATTTATATTTTATGACTCCTATCATTTTCAAAATTTATTTTGATAATTATATTCAGTCCATCCCTAAACTCAATAGCATTTGAGAGTGCATATAAGTAACTATTCAAATTGGCGTGACTACACGCCGTGGCATACTAATCACGAGAATCAAACTATAAAGTTGTTTCACTTTCGGGTTTAGGGATTGGATTCAGTCTGTGGTTCCTCTTTGACTCTTCTCAGTTCTCAAGCACATACTCCGTAATAAGGTAGTTGTAGGGGAACAAGTGGCTGGATTGAATCTTTCGCAATAAAAATGCATGCAAAAATTTTTAGGAATATGAAGGCTGCATATAGTCATAGTCCTATCAAGTATCTGGAAGGAGGAGTTTGACAAGTGAATAAGCACTTGGAGGGATCAGGGATAGCAGCCCAACCTTGTATGATGGTAGGTGCAAAACCAGAACTATGGTTCAAACAGCTGAATGCAACTGAATAGAATTGGAAGAATATAACAGAATTTGCACAACTTAATGGAATGGAATTGAAATTGCAAAACCAAACCAAAGCGTACTGAACAGAATGAAACTGAAGATTGAATGCTAACTCTATGTCTCTATCACGTAGCTCCTACAACATATTCACATTCAAGCGTCTTCTCATACTCCTCGACCGATTTAAAAAGCTCCGAAAAGTTGCCTTTTCCGAATCCTCCACAGCCGCTCTTCTGGTATAACTTCTCTTCCTCATCCTTTATCATGCAACCAATTCTCTGGATGATCTCAATGAATATAGTGGGCCTATCCCCAATGGGCTTGGTGAAGATCTGGAGCAGAGTTCCCTGATCATCCTTGTCCACCAAGATCCCCAGCTCCTCACACTCCTTCATCTGCTCCTCTGTAAGCACATCCCCGAGGTCCCGTTTCCTGAGGTTTCGGTAGTAAGTTGGGGGCGGGGATGGCAAGAACTCGAACCCGCCAAGGCCAGACCGCTTCCTTATCTCCCTCAGAGTTCGGAACATGTCCACGGTCGTGAGTGCCAGGTGCTGAACCCCGGACCCCTCATTGTGCTCCAAGTAGGTCTGGATCTGGCTCTTCCTCTTTGTGCCATACACAGGCTCGTTTATCGGTAACAACACTGTCTCATTGTTGTTCGCTAGCACCACTGCGTTCAGCCCGCTCTCGCTCGTTCCGACATCCTCTGTCGTGAACTCAGCAAACTCATGGAACCCCGTAAAGCGCTTCACATACTCGAGTGCCAGAGCCAAATTCGGCACGTTCCCCACCACGTGATCCAGCTTCCGGATCCCATAGTCCAGTCCTTGAAATGACGATTCCTCCCCCATCTTTGAAAACCGCGGCAAAAAGAAGTGGCTAGGGTCTCTAGGGTTTGAATAACTGATGTAGCGGAGGACAACATCCCCATATAGGTAGACTTACCGCCAACAAAATGGAGCCTCCATCCCCTTTCCCGAGCTGGATTGGCGAAGAGGATGGCTTGGCACCGTTGGCAACGCTGATGCTGAAGGCTGCATCAGCATCGTCGACCTCCACGGCCACTGCGCGCACACCGAGACCGTGGGAGGAGACGAAGGAATTGAAGAGAGAGAGATTGAAGGACGGGATTGAAGCGAGAGAATGGGAATGTTCCGATACGGTTGTGAGGGAGTAAGGGGAGGTGAAGAGGAATGAGAGGTCCCCGGAACGGAGCAGGTAGGAGGCATGCACCGGGTTTCCTGTTGAGAGGTCGGATTTGGCGACAATTGGCATGCCCAGACCCCATGAGAACCGGCGGCTGACACTGGTGGCGTCGCCGCACCAGAACTCCACATGGTGGAACCGCTTCACATTGATGTGATCCGACCAAGGGTTCACTCGGACAAAGTTGGAGAATCCCATCAGCTTGAAATCACTCCCCATTCTTTTGTACTGACAGGAGGATGATGATTGAAGAGATAAAATAGGGGTTTCTGACAATAATATAGGCAAGTATTCAACAAGTGGACGTCCATGTTCAATAATGAGTTAATCATTCATGCAAATTGATAGTATACAATCAAAACCAACCCATCAACAACCCAAATTAGAGTTACCGAGAATGAGATAAGCCAGTGTCCAGTAGTGATAACAAGATTGAAATTTTACAGAGAGAAAAATCACATGGATAGCATAAAATCAAAATTCACCAACAATACAAATAAACAACAACAAAATAATACAAAGATTGAGCTACTCATAATGAGATAAGCAAGCAGTACTCCACTAGAAACAAGACTCAATTGAAAATTTTATGATCCTAAATTTCCATCAAGAGAAGAAAGGACGCACATTGTGACAACATACAATACAATCAAAATCCAGCAACAAACAACGAGAATGTACAGACCACATGGACAGCACACAATCAAAATTCATCAACAAACAACATAATAATACACAGCCCAATAATTAAAATTACCACCAACAACAAACAAACCGATAACAAATTACAAAGTTGCAATGTTTAAAGGGGAATTTCATTTCTGTGTTACCTTAGAGTAAGGAAGAATGTGGTCATAATCATGGCACAGGCAACCAGGGCAACCCACAAGTTTACGAAACACCATATTCCCAAGTGGGTCTCTTCTCCAGCGATCTGGGTCTCTGCCTTTCACCTTCTGCCTTTTCCCAACATTGTTGCTTCACACTGTAAGGGAAGCTTCTAGGGTTATTATTATTATTATAGTCACTCGCTGTGACTCGGAGGTCTTCAAACTCGGTGATGAACTCAGTGGTGGTGGGTTGGTCGGAGAGAGAAACTGAGGGAGGTGAGAGTTTGGAGGTGCGTGAGCGTTGTGGTGGTGATGACGGTGGGCTGGTGGTGGTGCGGTGGTTTCTTCCTCTGCCTTTAGGTGTAGATGAGTTTTGGGGTCTTTTTGACTCCTTGGTTGGCCTCATTTCTGTCGCTGGAACTGGATAGTATAGTTCCCATGTTTTGGTTGGGTCACTATAAAATAGAGAATGATACATTAATTGGCAACCCACCTCTCATATATGTCTCTCTCTTCTCTATTTTCCAATTTTCTCTCCTCTATTTCTAAAAAATAGCATTTAAGGTAGGAGAGAAATAAATACAAATAGAATATGTGTTGCCCACTCATTGGGTCAACCAAACATTTTCCCTATAAAATTGGGGCGTTTGAAGTTTGAACGAGATTTTGTGACCATAAATTCAACACCAAAAAAAAGGGAAACTGATGACCAAAAGTTGGTTTTTTTTTTTTGGGGTGTGATCACCAATTCACCAAAAGATTTGCATCAAATAAACCAATTCACCAAAAGATCAAAAGAGTTACCTAAGTGTGCTAAATGCATATTAGTCAACCTATCCCTTGTAAAACGTCTGGCGAACACCATTTGTTAGAGGGCTTTTAGAATGGCTTCTCTTATGATAGAAAGAACTATTTCCGACGTAATTAAGCTAAAAGAAGGCAATTATGCTAACAACATAGCAAGATCAATTCATATATAGCAAGAGAAATTAAACATGGACGCTTTCAAACTAAGTTGTAGAAATAAATTTGTAGAGCAAGACGAGAATTACAAGAGATAATAATGTACTTACAAGAGACCATAAGTATAAAGCACATGATGATTCATTCTTAGTTTAGAGAGGGGAATGAGCTGGTAGATGCAATAACAATGTTTGGAATAATGAAATTTACAGTTTGAAATAATGAAATTTACAGTTTGAAATAATTTGGTTGACATTGATGTAATCCCAACTGTTGTAGCAAACATATGCTCTGAATTGTAATGGGGCAGCACCCCTCGATTTGTTATGTAATAAATTTGAATGGTACATTTTAATCAAAACCAAAAGAAGAAAAGAAAAAAAAACCTAAAAGTGTCAAACACTAATTACAAACTGTTTCTTTGCTTAAGCTACTCTTCTCTATACTCGTACTAGTTTTGCAGACAATGTACTTGCTCGCGAAGAAGCTAAAATAGAAGAAGTTCAAGACTTCTAGGCAAGCAATGATGGCGTAGAAGTAATCTAGCCTGTTCTTGTTGAGATCATTTCCACCCAACCATGGCATCCCACCATTCCTAACTGCTATGTTGTGAATGATATTGACAATACTAGCGCTTAAGTAACTGGCGATGGACAAACTAACAAAGAAGATGGAGCCAGCAATGGATCTCATACTCTCCGGCATTTGCATGGTGAAGAACTCCATGATTGCAACAGCAGCAAAGGCTTCAGTCAAACCCGTCAAGACAAGCTGTGGCACTAGAATCCCAATGCTTAGGGGAGACTCAAACGATGACCCTGCCTTAAAGTAAGGTTGCGCCTCTTCTCCTGGACTTAATCACAGTACAGCAGCACAAGACATACATAAAATCGCCATGACAATGCCAACCCTAATTCTTTCCTTCACCGATATCCTTACATCATCCTTCTTCTTCATCCTCTTCAACAAGGGGAGAGCTACGCGTTCATAGATCAAGATCCAGATTGAGAGTGCAAGCATGGATACAAACCCTATCCATGCAGGTGGGATCACAAAATGCGGTCCTACTTTCCTACTCATTTGGAGAGCTTGGAGGATCCCAAAGGTATTTTGCTGGTCCATAGCCACAAAACATATAATAATCCCAGCCAACCACACGGGCATTATGCCAATCAAGCATTTTAGTTGCTCTACTTGTTGAACACTACATAGGCCCCAACTATTACAAGCCATACCTTTGCAATCTACTTCACTTGGGTCAGTTATAAGCGCTGCCTTGTCAAGGAACTTCAGCCTGTCCGTCCTACTAATCTTTGTGACCACAGTAACATTGGACTCAATTGAAGGATCATACAAATTAGACAAATGACGATTATTAAGATCTTTGTATCTCTTTCTAAAAGCAACTACAACCACCTTAGCCATGTCTATGAAGATACTCCCTTGGGCTTTCTTATAAATGTACGTAGGGCACCCCAACACAAAGAATACAACCGCCAAAGCAAAGCATGCTGTGGGGATTGCAAACCCTATGACCCAACTAATGTTGGTTTGGATATAAACCACGCTTGTTAGAGCCACCAAGAGAGCGATGGTAAAGGAGAAGTACCATCAATTGTAGAACCGCGATAGTTGTGACTGCCCTTTTGGTGTTGTGGTGTCGAATTGATTAGCACCAAAGGCAATGTTACACGGCCTACTGCACCCTGAACCTATGGCTAGCAACCCGAGAGTGAGGAAGAGAACAGTACGTTGGAAGCTAGTGGATTGGGTGCAATCTGATTGTGGCATACAACTAGGTGGCCTTAGTTGAGGCACTGCTGCACCTAAGGTCATTGTTCCCATTCCCTGATATTCATAACAGAGTACTCTGGTTAAAAATGCAAACACCAACTATATTATTCCACCATTATCAAATCATTAAGGTAATTAATCTAGCAATTTACTAGGATAGAAGCAATAGAACCAATGAGCAATGTGTAGAACCTACCCAGGTAGGCATCAGAGATCAAAGCACCAGGCAATGTTAAGAAGTTGGAAGAGCCAAGCCATATGCTCACCACATTCACCAGTAATACGCCATTCATGTTGTATTTGGTTCGCAAATACACTATTATATTCCCTATCAAGCTCATTGCTTCTCAAAATGTCTCATTTACTATAACGAAATTTTAAACTTTAAGATGTTAGCATTAATTTGTAAGAGAGCTGGGACACATGAAACTGTTCCAATAGCAAAGGCAAAACTAATATTGAAAAACATAGAAAAAAATTTAAAATGTGAAGAGAATGAAAATTCAAAAGAAATACCCAGAATGTATTCAAAAGTAACAAGAGAATTCTCCAATAATCTGAGAGGGAAAGAGAGAACGCAGTTTATAAGCAAGGGTTTCATGTATTCAGTTCATTTAAGCTGGCAGTTTATTGTGACAATTAAACATCGTAAAATTGTTTGTTAGTTGACCAAACATCCTTAAATTTAGGAACTAATCTGTGACACAACTTTTTTACTGCAGTCTACAGGTAGTTTCTCTTGGAAATCCATTGATGCTGCCTAATTTTAGACAAGGACATGTTGTAATAATATGGCTATATCATTTTTTCTTTTTCTTTTTTTTGAGCTTGTTTATTGACAACCAAATAAGGTAACAGAGGTTCACAAATGGAAAATCGTTTTCTCTACAAAACGTAAAACAAATTAAAATGATCAATGAATTTTGAGTAGTGTTAGCATGGAACTAGTAAGCTTAAAGCACAACAAAATCATTGTATATGGAATATATGAAACAAAAGATAAGTAACCAACTAATAATCTAGCTAAAGCACTAACTATAAAACTATTTCGTTGCTTAAGCTACTCTCTTGTGTACAACTAGTTCTCCCAACAATAAACTTGCTGGCAATGAAGGTAAAATAGAAGAAGTTCAAGACTTGTAAGCAAGCAATGATGCCATAGAAGTAATCTAGTCTATTCTTGTTGAGATCATGTCCACCCAACCACGGCATCCCATCATCACTAACTGTTGCACTGTAAATGATATTAACAATGCTAGTGCTTGAGTAGCTGGCCATGGACAGACTAAGGAAGAAGATGGAGCCAGCAATGGACCTCATACTCTCTGGCATTTGAATGGTGAAGAACTCCATGATTGCAACAGCTGCAAAGGCTTCAATCAAACCCGAAAAGACAAGTTGTGGCGCTAGAAATAGAACGCTTATTGGAGACTCAAACGATGACCCTGTCTTTAAGGCCGCACCTCTTCTCTTAGATTCAATCACAGCGGCACAAGACATGCATAAAATTGACATTACTATTCCAATCCTAATTCTTTCCTTCACTGATATCCTCACATCATCCTTTTTCTTCATTATCTTCAACAAGGGGAGAACTACGCGTTCATAGATGAGGATCCAGCTTGAGAGTGCAAGCATGGATACAAACCCTATCCATGCTGGAGGGATCACGAAATGACGTCCCATTTTCCTGTTCATTTGGATAGCTTGCAGGATGCCAAAGGTGTTTTGTTGGTCCATGGCAACAAAACATATAATCCCAGCCAACCACACGGGCGTTATCCCAATCAAGCTTTTCAATTGCTCTACTTGTTGAACACTACATAAGCACCAACTATTACTAGCCATATCATTGCAATCTACTTCATTTGGGTCAGTTATTAGCGCTGCCTTGTCAAGGAACTTCAGCCTATCCGTTCTACTAACCTTCCTTACCACATTAGTGTCAGACTCAATTCGAGGATCATAAAAATTAAAAGAATGGCAATCAAGATCTATGTTTCTCTTCCTATAAGCAGCTACAACCACCTTTGCCATGGATGTGAAGATGCTTCCTTGATCCTTCTTGTAAATGTACGTAGGGCAACCCACCACGAAAACCACAATCGAAATAGCAAAGCATGCTGTTGGGATCGCGAACCCAATGGCCCAACTCATGTTAGTTTGGACATAAACCACACCCGTTAGAGCCACCAAGAGAGCAATGGTAAAGGTGAAGTACCACCAATTATAGAACCGCGACAACTGTGAGACGCCTTTTGATGTGGTGGTGTCGAACTGATCAGCACCAAAGGCAATGTTGCATGGCCTACTGCACCCTGCGCCTATGGATAGCAACCCGAGAGCGAGAAAGAGAACAATGAGTTGGATGCTTGTGGATGGGGTGCAATCAGATTCTGGCATACAACTAGGTGGCCTTAGTTGAGATACTGCTGCACCTAAGGTCATTGTTCCCATTCCCTGTTATTCATAACAGAGTACTCTGGTTAAAAATGCTAATAACCAACTATATTTTATTTCACCATTATCAAATCATTAAGGTAATTAATCTAGCAACTTACCAGGAAAGAAGCAATAGAACCAATGAGCAATGTGTAGAATCTACCCAGGTAGGCATCAGAAAGCAAAGCACCAGGCAATGTTAAGAAGCTTGAAGAGCCAGACCATATGTTCACCACATTCACCAATAGTATGCCATCCATGTTGTATTTGGTTCGCAAATATACCGTTATATTTGCTATCAAGCTCATTGCAGCCAATTTCTCAAACGTCTCATTAACTATAACAAAAATATAAATTCAAAAATTTCTTAGTAACAGAAAATGTTGACAAAACTAGTCCTTTTTTTTTTTTTTTTTTTTGCCTCCGGGTGCAATTGAATGGCGACAGAGACACTCTGGACAAAATTAGTCTAATATTAGAAAACATAGAAAAAAAAGATTACTTGTAAATGTGTGTGATGAAGATCATGTAATAAAAAGACAAGATTATTGAAAAATGAAATGAAATACCAAGAATGAATTTTACGGCCCTCCATCCTCCTTTCTTCCTTTTTCCATTGCTAACTGTACCGGCAGAGACATCACGAGGTTCACCATTATTACTCTCTACATCTCTCTCTACCCTCTCCATCTTTGTGGTTTTCAGATTTTTCTAATAACCTTGATGGAGAGAGAGAGAGGGATAGAGAATTAAAGAGAAAAATATCCAATAATCCTGGAAAGAGAGAGAGAGATCATATTATGATGACCGGGGTTTTGGTTTTCAGTCAATTTAAGCTAGAAAAATTTTCTCTTGTGACAACTAAACATCGTTAATAAACGTTTTGTTTGGTGAACAAACAAACATCCTTAACTTTAGGATCTAATAAACTTGAAAACAGCTCTTTAGTACTAATACGAGTAGTTTGTTAGAAATCAGTTGATGCGCCGTAATTATATTCATGGACATACTGTTACCACGGAAGATTACTGAAAAATCAGTTCTAACATCAATTACACATAATATATCATGCTATATATAGATAGGTTGGTTATGGCAGACAAAACATTGAATATCACGATTTCGCACCAAAAATACTGATACTATTCTACAATAAGTTGTTAAGAATAGGATTTTTTTTGCTAAAAACACCCTTAAAAAATTTAAGTGAGTAGAAAAATACCCTAATAATTTTTTTTTTGAAAAAACACCTCAATACCGCTAAAACGCCTTATCACGATAATTTTTGAAAATGTGTTTTTATTTATTTTTTTCTGGTGCGAGAAAATGTGTGTTTATTTTTGAGTATAACAAACTTAAGATTGGAACCCGAGACCATTGTTTAAGAGGGCACCACTACCTTGAACAACAGTCAACGCCAATAGAAGAGTCAAGGGCAAAAGTAAAGACTTTGTTCATTTTTATTCCCCATCATTCTCTCTCTTCAACATCATCAACAATCTCCATAGCCAGACATGGTTTCCGCCAATATCAACGGCGTTAATGGACATTTTCGAGTTCAAGTAATGTAATTAAGGTATGTTATGTATTAACCTCTCACACGCCCACAATTTTATGTCAATTATACCGCAATCTCTCTCTCTCTCTCTCTCTCTCTCTCTCTCTCTCTCTCTCTCTCTCTCAGAACTAAGATTGGATCCAATCTATGCTGAAGTTTAACTCGATTTCTTGGTTTTATTTTTAGTTGCCCAATTTCGATTGTCTAGGGTTTCTTACATTGGTAATTTGGCCCAATGTTAATTGTTAAATTTTGGGAAAGTGCTGGAATTCCTCTTGGTCTGCGATGAAGTTCCTCTTGTTAGCGTCAAAGTTGGTTAATTAATCTCTCTTTACTTGATCACATTCCTCTAATTTTCACTTCTTTTTTTTTTTTTTTTTTTTTTGGTTTACTTTAGATGGCTTTTATGGTTTGTGGAATTTTCATTTTACAAAGTTTTGAACTTTTGATGGGAGGAAATTTGATGAAGCTAATAAAGGTTTGGGCTTTAGTAGTATTATTTAACAACATGAGTATTTTCTTGTAAGTATTCTCTATCAGCTTCTCACCACTAGAGAATGTGTGCTAGAACTGGTGTGGGCAGATTTCGTTGTGCTGTTTGGGGTGTGCTTTCCACTTTTTAAGATATTAGCGGTATTATGTTTTTTGGAGGATGTGGAAGCTAAGTGATAGCTAAAGAGATTATGAAATAATAAAAATTAATTAGTCGTAAGAACTGAAAATTTGATGACTCAAGGTGTTATTGGTTGGATCCTATCTACATATTGTAAAATCATTAGTCATACTCAGGTTAAAGATAGCGTTGTTCATTGAAGACATAAAGCGAATCACCAATCCTTTGTTGATGGTTATTCTCATCTATCCAGTATCCACCACCCTCACCCAATTTGGTAATTGGTGATTAACTGATTAGTGTTGTCTCCTAGGAGGAGGTGTAAGCGAGTACCCATATTGCAGTAGCCCCGTCTTATCTGAGTACTACAAGGTTAAACTTTATAACCTGATTGCGCATACTGGAAATATTCGATTCACAAATGTCACTTCCTGCTGTTGCATTGAAAAGCATGTAATATCGTCTGTGGTCTGTTTGTAGGGGACTTATACTTATAGGGACCAATTCAGAATACGGAGCTATGATTATTTGATCTTCATAGATATTGAAAGCTTCGTTAGTGCTGCAGCTCGAGAGTTATTTTGAGCATTAGACCTGCCAAAAAGCCGGGAATAAGGTGATTGTCAATTGGCTCTATATGTCTATATCCCAAGCCAGAAATGTTAGCCTTCCACTGATGAATGTACTGAGACTGGACAGAGTACCTATATTGTAGCAGCTACATTTGGAGGAAAAGTTGCTTCGCACCTCATCAGAAAATTGGTGCATCATCAATGATGGAACCATTGATCCTACTATTGTTATGGGCATTTCAGGGTCAGTCATTCTTCCTTGCAGTTAATCCATTCGGTATAAAAATTCAATGCTTGTTATTGCTAACAAATTTATGTGAATGCATTACCATTTACCAATCACTGAGATATTTAAATGTGAAGAATGAATGTTTCTAGTTCAATGCGTGGCATGCATCACTTTTTGTAGAACTATATTTGAAACTCAATTGTCTTGACTGAGGATTTGTGGTCTACCAACATTGAATTTGAATCATTTCAAGATTGGATATCCAGTAGTTCTAGTGGTAATATTAGTCAGCTTGAAGGTCTCCTAGTTTTCCCTTGTGATAATAACTTCAATTAAGATTACATTCTTAAGTTTTGTCGTTCTAGTGATATTTCTGCTTTCCTGACCATGTTGTTGGCTTTCTGAAGGAAAGAGGAATGAAATACGCCTGTTGTTAGCATGTGTCATCAGAATACAGAACTGCTAGTAGGTTTGCCACACTCTAGGCTTACATCATGATGAAGGATCTTTCTGTCACTTATACATGGAACTTAGGCTAGAATGTGGCATGCAACTAATGCTTTTCATCAAAATTGCCTTTTGAACACTTTTCTGCGGAGAATTCATTTCATATAATAAAAGTAGTGACCATCTTGGTGGTTTGTGGTAGTATGATTGCAGTTGTTGTGGGATATATGTGGATAAGATGCTATTTTATGAATTTACTAGAATACGTGAGTTTGTTTTTTGAGGTTATGTAAACACATCACCCAGCTTCATCTTTATGTCAATAACCAACAAGGTGATTATTCATATTATAGCAGGAAGCCACGCGAACTTCTTGAAGTCACATCGGTACTACGAGATAAGGTTCCTGTCATCCGAAGGTTTACTGGGGGAGGTACAGTTATTTTTGATCGTGGGACCGTCTTTGTTTCATTCATATGCAACAAGGATGCTGTCTCTGGTTTAAAACCATATCCTCGGCCTATAATGGCCTGGAGTAGTCTTTTGTATGATGATGTTTTCCACAAAGCTGGAGAATTTAAGCTACGTGAAAATGGTAAATAAATTGAACCCTTTATTGTCGTCTTATTTAAGATACTTCTTAGTACATCTTACATCTGCCACATCTCTTATTTGCGCAGAAGATTCTGTTATAAATGTGATGCAATGTTAATGAACACTATGACTTCTACAGATATAGCACCTTTGTGTTTTTTTACTTGCATGTATACCAACTGTTTTTGTTGTTTCGCCTTTATTATGCATGGAGCTTCTAGGGGATGGAGACCTGCTAAACTGGAAGTGACCTTGTTTAGTACTGTTTCTTCCTCTCCCTCTTTCTTTTGATTTACATACCTAATTGAATTTTCTTTTTTGGCTGTAGACTATGTACTTGGCAATCGGAAGTTTGGGGGCAATGCTCAGTCCATTACAAAAAACCGGTGGATCCACCACACATCATTTTTATGGGATTATGAAGAAAGAAATATGAAGTACTTAAAGGTTCCTTCCCGAGCGCCAAAGTATCGGCTGGTAAATTGATAATCGACTATTGGTGCAGTCATAAATGTGCCATTTCGTAATATGTTGATCGATTTCCTGTAGGTTCATAGACATCAGAATGTTCAATTAAGAAACTAAGATCAGCTTATTCAATACATGTGCTTGTTAATGAACTCAACATTCCCTTACCCCATTATTTTATGAAAAAACTTTTTCTAGTCAGTTTAAATACTAGTATTAGATAATGGCACCACACATTCCAGACCTTCAATAATCTGTTTGCTGATTATAGAATATAGAGCTTGAAATATAGTGGATATGGTTGAACTTCAAACACCTGAATGGCAATGATCACCAGATCATCTTTTAGGACTCCATGCTTTTTAATCACTTTTTCTAATCAGTGAGACATTTATTTTCATGTTTAGGCGAGGGGCCATTCAGAATTTATTTGCCGGTTGAAGGACTTTTTACCAAGGTCAGAATTTATTGATGGAACTATTAAGGCAGCTGGAACCCATTTTTCGTTGAGATCTATTCCATGGGATGCGATTGAAACTCCTGCTACTACAAACTTCTCTCCCTCCTCTAGGATTTTGACGAAACAGGAGCCGGAAGCTGCAGTTCATGCAGAGACAGAGCCATTATCTCTGCAGTCAGTGTGAGACGCCTTTCTGTGTAAAAATATAATGAGCAAAGCATCTCTAGGCCTCAACTACATATTATGATCTCATTGATCTGATTGCGATGTGGAGTATGGTTCTTTATGACACTATAGATGCTGAATGCAACTGGCCCAGCTGATACCCATCGATATTCATATCTCCAGGTTGGTTACTTTGGCGATGACTGATTTTAACGAGCCATTTATTTTATACAGGTGAAGTTTCATTTTTTTCCCTTAGCAATTGCTGCTGTGGCATCAGAGCATCAAAGGATTATCATTTATCAGTCTTGCCTGTTTATGCAGTTTCAACGGTTTTCAGTATTCTGATGTACTAAACTGTACTCTGATCTTGGTATATATATGAACTCTGATTGGCAATTTCAACAATCAGTTGATTACGGCCTGAAACCCTGTGGCTGTGGAATTTGAGATGTGAAAACTCTGCTGCCTTGTAGCTCCCTGTGTGTGCAATGGCCATATTTACTGTTCGTGAGTGGGGAATTCTTGGGATTGTTTTATGTTAGTTTTTTTTGGTTCAGAGAGGATTTTTGGTAAACACAAATTCGTCTACTCGTCTACAACACCTTTAACGCACCTCATAAATGTTTTTGTTTTTTTTTTGGAGGAAGCCTCAAAAATTATCTTCTTTTGCTATTAAAGTTCATGGAAATACAAAATTGCAGAGTTATTTGGTTAGACAAAAAATGCAAGGAAATTTTACTTTTCGTATGGAGGAAGTGATTTAGCCAGATCCACTTAGGTTACCAAGTGAGTGGAACTTTTTATAGGGAGTTACTTCTTGTGTTCAACCAAATAATATTAGGCATGTCCAAAGACATTTTAAATGCTACTCCTACTAATTACAAGTTCCTGGAAAACCAATAGTATGAATATGTTAAGAGACACAGAAGGGTAAGCTCAAGATGCAGCAGAGTACATGAAATGAAACTGTTATCCAAGTTCATGGCTCATCCTTTTTTTCCATTTTACAATTTGTTTATACATGAAATTAAGAAGACAGTTAAGTATGATATACTCCATGAAGTTCAAAAAAAAAAAGTATGATATACATGAAATTAAGAAGACAGTTAAGCATGATTAAAAAAAAAGACAATTAAGCACTTGATCATGGACAGTAGTAGCATGGTCATTAAAAAAACTCGTATGAGACGGCCTCAAGGTTGGGTGTACAAAGGATGGAGAAGCAGATAGAGTTACTCCAACAATCATGCGAGGCTTTAGTAAGATGTCCATTGCTCTGTTTTGTTCTTCTTTCTTTTTTCTTTGTTTTGTCAATTAATCACTTTGTTTTTTTTGAAACTGAACCACAGAACCAGTAAAGTGAGAGAGAGTCGCCAATTGGAATGAACCCTTAATATTCTCCCGGGAAAATCGGCAACTTAAAAGGTGGATAGATTTTGGTTGTTGGATCATGAATATGAATATGGTAAAGTAATTACACAAAAATTCAGAAACCACTACAATTCCACTAATAATATTCTTTCAAGTACGAATTCTTGTACTTTTCCTAAGAGGAAGGAGGTTTCATGGTGATGATACATCTTGTATGTACAAAAACCGGTCTCTCTCTCTCTCTCTCTCTCTCTCTCTCTCTCTCTCTCTCACCACCAGCTCATCCTTCATCTTTATAACACCTCCCGATTCTCTTGCCTACCCGTAATCACAGCTTGGCCTATCGCCCCTTCATTTTCTCTTTCATCATATTCCTCCTTTTGCTATTTCTCTCTTCCACCAATATGTCCTTCCATGATTCTCTTTTCTTTTTCCTTATTGCTTCATCTCCATTTTTGGCTTTCTAATTTAAAAATAATTTATCCTGGATTTCTCACCCCCTTTTTTTGGCCCTTTCTTTTTTGCTTGGTATGTTACATGTCTCCAATTTTAGTTTTTCTTTGCTTTTATTCTTTAACAAATGTAAATGTGTTTTTTCTTCATTTCTTTCTGGGTTTTCTCTGCTTCAACTTATTACATCTACGTTTAATAATTTTGATGAGTTTCTTAATCATTTCAATAATGAGCCACTTATTAGTAGATTCTAGGCATGATACCCTTCACTGTTCTCTGTCCAAATCATCCCATTCTATCGTATATCCGGTTTGTTACATATCTCTCCTACGACATCTATGGGGAAAATGTTGTCTGGATCATCTAATGCAAAGTTTTTACTTTCTAGACCCACAGTTTGTGAGAGGTGGTACATATGTGGCTAACCCCATAGGCCGGTACGATATGGATTTCTTGCATCTGCCCTAACTAAAACACTACTTTGGTTAAATTTTCATCATTTGTTTTTGTAGGGGGAAAGAAGAAAAAAAAAAAGAAAAAGATTTTGGTAATATGTTGGTGTTACGATCTATGACTTACTGAATTTAATGGTGATTGTAGATGTCCCTGAGTTGAATAATTGCACCCTTCATTGTTTATGAACTCATCAGATTTATGGTTTTTGTTTTTAAAACTAAAATAATGCATACTAATTTTGTGAAATTTCAATTTTTTTTTCCTCAAAGAGTCATAAAAAGGGAAGCAGTTGCCTAGGCTAGGTAGCTTGAGGGAACCTGCTGTTCAGCTTGAAGGATGGGAAGGGTTAAACTAAAGATTAAGAGGCTGGAAAGCAGTAGCAATCGTCAGATAACATTTTCGAAACGCCGTGCTGGTATCCTTAAGAAAGCTAAGGAGTTGGCAATTTTATGCGACATAGACATCATTCTGCTTATGTTTTCCCCTACTGGGAAGCCAGTTATATACCCGGAAGATCATAGGTATATTTATTGATTCCTTGTTGTGAACTTATCTAGGGTATTGGTTGTGACTTCTTTTGTCAATGGAGAATGTTGAGTTGCATCCTGTAATAATCATGTTCCATTCATCTAATGGATAAGAAGAATTATGAGAATAAGAAAGCAATTAGTAGGTGATTGCAGATTTAGCTGCATTGTTTTCATGTTTACTTAATATCTCCAGATTGAAATATGTACAATGATACTTGTATATCATCTTATGCAATCTTAGTGCTAATGCAGTCCTAGTTTGTAAAGAAGAAACTTTTGCCTCTTTTGCTGTTTTTATCCAACATACTTTTGTTACTCTTGAGTTTATGAAGTTTCACCAGCAGGACTGCTTATTCAAAATCTCATTCAGTTGATTGTCCTGTACTCCTGTTATCTATATCAGCCATAAGCGATAGCAAATTGAATGTTGCCAGAATGATTTTGTTCGTACTTTTTATCAATGACCATAATGCTATCATAATGTTATTACTATGCTTCTGAAGCTCTGTTGCTTGCTCGGCATTTTCAGCAACCTTGAACAGGTTATCGGCAAATTTGCTCAACTTACTCCACAAGAAAGGGCAAAAAGGTATTATCAGTTTTTGCAAGATCAATATGGTATTGATTATAAAGGTTTTTGATTGAGAATTATGGGTTCTTAATGCTTTGCTTTTCCTTTTTGCAACAGGAAATTGGAGAGTCTTGAAGTAAGTATTATGTCAAGGACGCCCTTAAAATTTATGTTGAATTGTGTCTTGTTCTATAGACGGACTTTCCATGAATCCTTATATTTATGCAGACCCTTTTCTTCTTTTACTTTTTATTTTCAATACAGGCTCTAAAGAAAACTTTCAAGAAGTTGGACCATGATGTAAATATAGAAGACTTTGTAGGTACAAGGTATGCACTTATCAATAAGCAATTATCAATAAGCAATCATCAATTTGTTGTATCTTCACTTAAGTTTGGAACCTTGAAGAAAGATCTGATCATTGTCTTCTTTTCTCTTGCAGTAGTCAAACAGCAGAGGCATGATTACCTGTTGGCATTTGAGCTTTGTACATAACTTAGAAAAACAAATGTTTCCTTTGTGCTCAATTTGCTCCATTGATTTATGCAGGAACTCACTAACCAAGTACGACTATTGGAAGCTCAAATTGCGGAAGCACATAAGCGATTGAGGTGCGACTTTGGAGCTTTTGGTTGTTTAAGTTTGCTTTTTTTGGTTGGGGGGAGGGGGCATTGTGTGGCAGAATATTGTCTTTTGCGCTTATTAACTATGCTTTAAAGATTGCAATATGCACTGAAATAGTCTTAGCTGTTGCGCTTGTTTTACTGTCTGCTGTTATTTGTTGAGGTTTACAAGTTTTGACACTATTTTCTTTATTACTGTGCTAATCCTGACATATTGAGCCCTTGCATCTTTGTCCAACTTGATGAGTGCAATTAAGAGCGGAATGCATAATTTCAATCATAGTTCCTGTCTCACATAATTCTAGTTCTACCGTGTTTAGGATTCATCTTTACAACTTTCAAGATAATCTCTAAAGTTTTTTTGTCACCTTGAAATGTAAGCTCTGATCCAAGGAGTTGAAGAAGATAGTCACTATTCTTCTTTTATGCTTTCTAGTAAATGATGACATTGTCAGCAACTATTGCACTACATGCTTGGACCACCAGATAATTTTGGATTTACAATTAACTATCTAAAAGAACAGGGAAATTTGAAAAAAGTAGGATTATGCTCTATTTGTATATGAGAGAATAATGCTACATTCACACTCTCTTGTATCTGATGTCCTCTGATTAGCTCTTGCTTGTATGCACCTTGTGGGAAGATTTAGCACAAGCATGTTGTAATTCTGTCTAGAAACCAATGTGTGATTCCCTGTTAACTGTGCCATATTACAATTTTCTTGGTGGTATTTATACTTTACAGCTATTGGAATAATCCTGATAAAGTTGACAATGTGGAACATCTACGGCAGATGGAAGACTCCCTAAGAGAATCATTTAACCAAATTCGTCTACACAAGGTATAGATTACTTATTTTGATTTCTGTCTTTTTAAATATCATCTATCTAGTACTTCTTTGAATTATGTGGACCTTGAAGATTCTTGCAAAACATCGTCTTAGTCACAACCATTTGTGCACTTTGCTGAACTTCTTCATGAATATGGAGAAAGGAAAATACCTTGTCAGGAAGGAAAGGGAACCTTGAAACACAAAGCCATACATTGTTTTTTTCTAATGATTGAACCATCTAATTTCTCGAGCCTTTCTAGTTCAATGGACAAATTTGTTTTATTACTAACCAATGCTTGCCATTTTCACTTGGCAGGAAAATATTGGAAAACACCAAATAATGTCTCTAGACTGCAGCAGCCAGGTAAGGAACAATTTATTCAGTCCAAACATCTCTGTTTCCTCGCTGTATGATTTCTCGAGGTTTGGCAGATTTATAATCAGTATCCATACTCCAGTTTCAGAATGGAATACATTTGCCTTTGATGATGGGTGGTCTACAAGAATCCCAGCCACTATCATGGCTCCCAAACAGTGATAATCAACATATGATATTGCCCGATGACCCAAACTTTTTGCCACACAGGTGGGGACTAATACTGATGAATTTTTGTTCATGTGTAACGTGTTCGTCTGATACATGTGAATCTTAATATCTGAGGATACCAATCATAGATATCCATCGGTTTTCTTTTCTTTACGGTGTTTCAATACCAATAATATGTTTATCCTATTTGAAGTCATCAGTTGTCTATTCTACCTTTCTTTATGGATTTGAATGTGAAACACTGCCAGTTTTGCTTATTACCAGTCAGTTATACTGCTCAGTTTTCTCTGATATGTGTATTTCCAATTTGTGTTTCCTTTTAGAGATCTGAAATGCACCAACAATGCTTCTCTTCCTGGATATTCTGGCTACTATGGCGATGTCAAAATGGAAATGGAGAATGTAAGACAGTGCGACAACAATGTAAGACAAGACTGCAGTAGCTTAAATGATCTGGCTCCAACTGCATGCTTGGGAGTTCAAATTGGTGAGCAATATCCATATTCTCCATATGCTGGCAATTTAAACCTGCCTGAGGAGAAGAAAGTAATTCCAGATAACGGGGTCAGCTTTCAAGGCAATCACATGGATTACCAAGTTGGTGGTCATTTTGACTTGTCCAGGTCTATTTATGATACTAGACCTCAACCATGGGCTCCTGCAGCTTTGCCATGTTCCATTCCTATGTATAATGAGAATTCATATCCGCAGGTGCGTAATAATCTGTCAGATATGTGAGTGCATTCAGTTCTTTGTTCCATGAGTGGTGTCTTGATATGTGCAATTCGGTTCTGGGATCCATGTAAAATTCAAATAGTTGATCTTAAAATAAGTTCCCCCTTGCACTTTTTTATTTGCCTTTTGTGTTCTTTTGCGCAAATGGTGTCATATGACACTCTGGTTCTGTCTACAGAAAGTTTGAATTATCATCCTCAATCGCAAAGCAAAAGCCGCTCTCTAACTTGTGACATTAGGGAAAAAGACATGTTGTATGAGTGTTTATTTCTGGGGTGGGCGGACTAGGTTTTGACAGGAAGGCTAATACATTCCATCGTGTTTTCAGAAATTACTTTGGTTATCAAGTTTCAATCATTGGGATTTGGCTTAAGCATACCCCTTATACTTAGCAAGTCTTCTGACTTTGGTTCACCCCCTCATGTGTAAACAAAATTCTGCTAAAATTTGGAAGACACACATGAACATGCATGTATTTGAATACAACATACTCCAATGACTATTGAACTCAGTGTTCAATTGAACTTGGAACCCTTAAGTTGGATTTCGTGTCTTCATCTTCGAATCCTGCAAATAACTTGTTTTCTCTTGCTGCAGCCTAACTAATGGTGGGGCTATGTGCTCTTCCACAAAGGTCTCCATGGTAGCTGGATAAGGTAAATACACAAAATCAACATGCTTGTCAATTGTGCATGGTGGCTCATAAAATCACAAGAGTTGGAATAACACTTTTTGAGGATATATGCCAGTTATTTGGCTACCAATAGATCTATTGTATAGTACTCCATATGTATAGAAGTATAGGTCAATACATCACCCACATTCTTTTTAAACTGTGAATAGGGTTTAGTTTTTCCCATCTTTGGTTTTTTACTCCCCGTTTATGGGCATTTTTGTTAAGGGTTTCTAGTGAAACATCCTGTAAATTAGAATCCTACAGCGTCGTTCAATGTAATTCAGAGTTTCAAACTATAGTCAGAATACAGCAGAACTTAATTCATTTTTCTACATGATTAATGGGAAATGTTATTGTGAAACTCTCCGTTTTCGCCATATCTTACAACTAGTCTCATCTAAATTTTATGATGAATGATGATATACTCTGAATATGTTTCTCTCTGTTTCTCCAAATGAGGTCATCAATTCATATAGGATATCTTTTGTCCATACAAAATGTGATTGGCTTGGAAATTTGTTGATGCAAATCCTAGAAGCATAGAACCATCTCTAAAGATGACATATTGACAAAAAATAGCAGAACCAAATTGATTGCGCTGTACATAGGAAGCAAGCTTGTTTGACACAAAGCTTTAATATCATACTACTACAGAAAGATTTTAGGTGTTACACAAGGAAGTATAACATGGTCTCTCATTTGGTGTTGATTTAGTTGCTCAATGTCTGGACAATGGTGTTGTGCCATGGGTCTGATAGGTGCTGCAGAAGGTTGTCGAACGGCCCCTTTCCGGTCACATTGTGTTGAACAAGGAATCCCAAGAACGCCAACATTGCCAATCGCCCTGTCAAAATTACACAACACACAATGTCAGATTGTAATTTTTACAGTTAGGATTATCACCTAAGGGCTTGTTAATATTACCGTTGGCAAGTTCCTTTTCTTTAGCCTCAGCAGTAGGTGCAAAGTTGAGAGGGTTGAAGATGCCACCAGGGTAACCAACTTCATTAGGGGGCAAGCTGTATTGCTTGAAGATGGGGTCTTGGTTAACACTCCCTGGGTTCTTGATGTCCTGCCATCTCCTTATCTCCACATAGTGGAACAGAATGAACTCGATCACAAACAAGGTAGATGAGGAGGCAAAGTACTCTGACTTTCCTGCATCATACCATGCAGGGACGTTGATGATACCGATCTTTGTAAACACCTCAGGTAGAAGCATACCGGCCACTCCTAGCATCGCCCACCGGCCATTCACTAGCTCGGCTTGCACAAACCACTTCAAACTCTCCGGGTCCTCGGCCAGTGCCAAGGGATCAAATCCATTGTCTCCTGGAAGACTGAACCACAGTGTACACAGCTTATTATTTCTTCAGTTAACGGTCAAAGTTTGTAAACTTATGATTCTAGACTCAAATTATAATCTAACATAGTCACTAGGGAATTAAATTAAAGTATATTTTCACTAGGGAAGTGAGAAAAACAAGTGTACAAACCTGCCATTAAGGTAGTTAGGAGAGGCCAATCCAGGCAACCATTCACCCTTCTTAGCTTCAACCTTTAAAGAGCTGCATGATGAAGATGAGGGCAACCTAACAGGGCAATCCCTGTTAAGCTTGCCTGGAGCACCAGTCAAGAACCTTGACTTCGTTGCGCATGGCCGGAACCCGGAGATTGTGGCTTGTGTTGTGACTGCTGCCATTTCTCTTTCTGATCACAGATTCCGGCCAAGGAATTGGATTGAGGGGGTAGTGAAGAACTGAAGACTATGGGTCTGTTTGTTTGGTATGGTTTATTCCCCCTTTGTGTTTTCATTTGAATGCATGGCTTGTGGCTCTTGTTTATTGAGGGGAACTTGGGACCTTGGTGTGCTGGATTTTGGGGATCCAACGGCTATGATTGGGTTTTGGGATTTACAAATTGGCCAATTGGATTTGTTGCCTCCTATCCTTATCTAATGCCATATCCACATAAATCTATTCCTTTCTTTCTGTTGGCTCTACAACATTATATGGGTCCCTTTTATGCCACAAGGGAAGATTTTTTTTCTCTGGAATCTTATGTTTCCACTTAGTTTGTGACAAGTGGCAGGCTGTATTTCTTCCTTAGCTTATGATATCTGGGACAATATCAAGTGCCCTCATGAGTCATGACTCAATTCACAAGATTTGAGGATAGGCTTTTACAACACAAGGATCAAGTCTTGTTTGATTAGATGTAAGATAATATAGGAAGTGCAAGTTTTATGTAAGTTGTTTAAAGCTTATTGGTTAAATCATCAACTTTTTTGGAAGTGAAACTTTTTTATGTAACTTACTTTTCATGAAACATGGGAAGTTGCTTACCTAGTCTGGCTAGGTAAGTGGAAATTCACATGCTTCCCCATCCAAATTACACATTTGCCTATAAAAAACTCATACTTATGTAAATAAATGAGGATAACTATGTCATTTTAAATTTCTTTCAAGGAACTCCATTTTATTAACCAAACAATATGAATTTTAACTTACCTAAATAACTTCAATTTACATGAATTTACAACTTTCATAGAAAATTTACTCACATGAACCAAACAAGACCTTAAGTGTACTTTAAACTACTACTCATGACTTTAAAAATAAAATAAATAAATAAATAAAAAGATTACGTTCTCTCTAAGCGTCCTCAACTAAGGACTTAATAAGTGAAAAAAGTCTCTTTTTTTTTTTTTTTTGTATAACTAGTGTGCATGCCAGTACGATGTATGGGATATTTCATCCATTTTTGTTTTTTTTTTTTAATTTAATGTTTTCTGATAGGTTGTCCTACTTCTAACTTTGTTGTAATAATTTTCTTTTTCTTTTTTGGTGCTTATTTGTGATTAACAGATAAATAAAACTAAAACAACACCAATGCGGAATTTTGAGAGATTTATCCGCAGCCTGACTCTTAATTTGTTTAGGGTAAATATTAAAATGACGGGGGGAGGGATGCCCTCAAGTCATTGTAATAGTTATTCATTAACTGTGCATTAGCGCTTAATAAATAAAATAAAAATAATAAAATAAAAATAAAAACTGGGTGGCGCATGTCCCATGTCTGAACGAGCGCCATGTCCCAGGTGAAATTGGAGTTCGGGGATGCGGATGATCATCACGAGGCACCGGAGGTCGTCTAGAGTGACGATAGACCCCCCCCCCCCCCCAAAAAAAAAAAAGAAAAAAAAAAGGGCAAAAACGGAAACCGGACCCTAGGAAACCGAAAATCAAAACCCATAGTCTACGACTTTTGGGCTTACGGAAGGCCCAGGAAAAAAGGAGTATATTTTCGCACCACATCCCACGGGACATCCTTAGGGAACATAACAGGTTCCCGGGTTCCGTTATCGGGTCCCTCATAGGCTAGTAAGAGCGTTTTTACTGGACATCAATGTGAGGCCGGAACACTGAAAGCATGGGTGATAACGAAGTTTAAGGATTCAATCGGATGACCCACCCGGGGACCGAGGATCCTATAAGGTCATGATAGACCCTTTGGAGAAATTTGAGCAAAAATGACACGCGGGTCCCTGGAAGCCGGAAATGAAGGTTAATAATCTACGTTTTTTGGGGTTTCGGCGGGCCCTGTAAAGAAGGTGACTATTTTCGAACCACATCGCATAGAACACCCATAGGAGACATGGGAGGCCCTCGAGTTCGCTTATCCGGTCCCTGATAGGCTTGGAAATGCGTTTCACGGAACACTACTGTAAGAGTTGGAACACTAAAGGCATGGGTGATATTGAAGTTCGAGCATCCGAATGACCTACCGGGGCACCAAGAGTGCTCTAGGGTCATGATAGACTACTCGTAAAAGTTTGGGCAAAAATTACACCCGGGCCCTGTGAAACAGAAAATGAAGGCTATTATTAATCCACGCTTTTTGGGCTTCCGGGAGGCTCCAAAATGAAGGTGGATATTTTCGCACCATTTCGCACGGAACACCCCTAGGGGACATGGGAGGCACTTGAGGATGCTTATATAGTCCCAGATAGGGCTTCGAATAGAGTTTTACGGGACACTGGTGTAAGAGTCGGAATACCAAATGCATGGGTGATATCGAAGTTTGGGGATCCGGATGAACCCCATGGAGCATAGAGGGTCCTCTACGGTCACGATAGACCCCCCGCAAAAGTTTGCGCAAAATTGACACCCGAGCCCTGGGAAGCCGAAAACGAAAGCTATATAATCCACGTTTTTTGAGCTTTCGGGAGGCCCCGGAACAAATGTGGATATTTTCGCACCACATCGCATGGGACAACCCTGGGGGACATGGGAGGCCCTCGGGGATATTTATCTAGTCCCAGATAGGGCTTGGAAGGGCGTTTTACGGGATACTGGTGTAAGAGTCGGAATAACAAAGGCATGGGTGATATCGAAGTTTGGGGATCCGGATGAACCCCATGGAGCACAGAGGGTCCTCTACGGTCATAATAGACCCCACGCAAAAGTTTGGGCAAAAATGACACCCGAGCCTTGGGAAGCCGAAAACGAAGGCTATATAATCCACGTTTTTTGAGCTTCCGGGAGGCCACGAAACGAAGGTGCATATTTTCGCACCACATCGCACGGGACAACCTTGGGGGACATGGGAGGCCCTGTGATAGGTTATCGGGTCCTTTGTTAGGTTTGGAAGATCCTCTTACTAGACATCAAAGGTTAATCCATGGTTTTTGGGTGCCGAACATGGCTCCCCACCACCTCGTGCCACCAAACCTACACCCAAGCCCTCTCTACTATTATAATGAGATCTCATGATTTTTTCCAAGTTTTTTAAAGCGATTTCTAATTTTTTTGATATTTTTTTCTCTTTTTTAGCGTAACTTTTTAATTAAAAAATAATTAAATAGTTTTAAACATTCAAGTTGGTACAATTGTTCAGAGAAAACTATGTAAAGCAATATACGGTACTAAGTTTAATGAAGTTGGATGGGTTGTCTTGCAAAGAGAGGAGGTGTAGATACCAAATGCTAATTAGCAATCGCAAAGAGAAATACGAATAAACTTACCAAAATGAAAATTGATTGTACATGATGTCGGAAAGATGGCGGGCGACGACGATGAGATTAAGATACGAACGTTAGGAGGGTAAGAGATGAATTGACGGTGTGTGGTTCTATCTTCTATTCATAAGAGAGGAATTAACTCTTCTTCTTTTTTTGGCTCGTCAATATGAGAGACAAATTAGCTACTACTAAATATCTTGGATTTGTAACGTCTGACAACTTGTAAGAATGAAGGCAATGTGATAAAAGAGTCATTAACTACATTATGTTTTTGTAACGTCTGATTGTTGTTATTTTTTCTCCTTTTTTTTTTACTGGCCATGAGTCATATGACACATAATAAGTAAATTGACACATCATTCAATAATTTAGCGACTAATGTGGCAAAATCTGGTTAAATCATTGCGTTTTAATCTAATTAAATAGATTTGTTTCCAACACAAGGAGCAAGATAGATATTGAGAGGACTAGTTTGTGATTGGTTAGGATAGCACAGTGCACACTAGCACACTTCAATGGCATCCAAAGTATGCCAGGTAATATGCATAGAGAATTGGGCCTGACCACTTTGTCAAAATAAGTGTTTGACCCAAGGGCTGAGCACGGTTTTTGATGCTAATAGATAGTGGGCTAGTCTAAACATTTTGAAAGACCAGTTTGAACGAGAAATAGGAAGCCCGCCCAAACTGGGAAAAAAAAATCCCCATTGTCAAAGATAAACGCCCAAACCGATTGACAGATTGTGTGGAGTTCCATCATAAACAATACTTTTCGAGTACTAAATTAGAACAATGTTTCAAAAATCAAAACCCCTTCAGAAGGAAAAGGAAAAAAAAAAATGTATTTTTCAACAAGTTTGTATGCTACTGAGTTCCAAACAAACAAAATTGCTCCATTTTTCAGCCATCCTTGACCCTTGTCCTTTAGAGTAATGAAACTTGAACTCAGGTTTTCGCAAAGAAAAAGTAGTATTGCTCCATTTTTCAGCCATCCTTGACCCTTGTCCTTTAGAGTAATGAAACTTAAACTCAAGCTTTCGCAAAGAAAAAGTAGTAGATTCGCTACTGTGTTAACCACCGCACTTTTCCTGCTCACTTGGATATTTCTGGACAAGATTCAAATCCACACTTATAATCCATGGTAGATCAAGTCCACACGAGTATTATTTCGAGAAGAAATATCAATGTTATGTTTAAGATTTCGGCTATAGTTTTTTTTTTTTTTTGTTACAAAAACATTGGTAAATATTTTTCAATATTTCGGAACTGGTCCCGGGGTTAAGATTTTGTACTCCTCCCAATCGTAGTTGTGGAAGATCGAACCTTGGTCTTCCCTACCAAAATCTTACCCCTGGCACCACTAGACCAACCCACAATTAGTATGATTTCGGCATAGTTAAGTTACAATATAAACCCGTCCGTTTTGAAGTTTATGATTGAGCAAACCACTTTCGTAAGCCTCAACAGATAATGTCTCAAGACTCTCAAGTCACCAAGCGGTGCCATGTGAGTCATGATGAAGTTTGTTTTGAACCCAGCCTACTTTCGCTTTGCTTTTGTAAACTTCATTCAAAACATTAAAGATGTGATGATGTAAGTAATAACTCAGTTACTGCGTATGTGGCTACCCTTTGTTGTCGAATCATTCAGGCGCCACTTAATCCTCATGCACGCTTCGCACATACTCATAGACAGCCACAAAGCAGGTACAAATATATGCAAATTAAAATGCCAACAAAAGCTGACTATAAAATGTTCCAAATCATAACCTATTAACCTAAACACAAGATGTTTATATATAAACCTTTGGACCCATACTCAAAAAAGTACTACATGAATTAAAACTAATCATCAGCTGCTAAAGCTGGTGATCACACAACCAAGAGACTAATAATTACCAATTACTAGTCGTCCCATACTTAAGCGGCGGGTGGTAAATTACTAAAATGCCCATCCCTGCCTATATTATGCCCCATACAAATACCAGGGCAGAATTGATAATTCCAAGATATAATTTTGGGCTTGTTCTTCCATTATTAAAGCCCAATTCATAACTTGTTTGTGAACCCAACACTAACATATGATAAGAGCCACACTAAAATGAGCCCAAACCATATTTGACCCTACTACAAAGTTTAGTACAAACACCCCAAATCAGAAAATCTACACTTTTTTAAAATTATCCTACATTTAAATATCTACCCTTTTGTATAAATTTCAAAAGGGTAAATATATTGGTTTCTTCTTCTTTTATCTTTTCAAGGGAATTGCCCTCCAGTGTAGGTCTGTCCGAAAGACCAACCAGATGGCGCCACGTTCATAGCGGTGACAGTGTGGCCGTCACTGGCTGTAACCCTAAAAGAGAGGCTCTGGCCATTAAGATAAGAGTTGCTTTGCCAATTTTGCCCCCAGTTCCTTGACATAGGTTGCCAGATAGTTTTGGACCCTTTGATTGAGACTGCATGCACATCACCTGCACCTCCGACGTTGGTGATCAAAACCAGGTTGAAGTAAGAATGACCGTTGATTGTGAATCTGATTCCCCCCTTCTTTCTGCATGGTACCCTGCAGTCAAACACAGAGGATCAGTACCTTATCACAGCTAAATTAATGACTTATCAACGCATATTATATTACTGGGATTTTAACCAATTGCTACTAAAGCAAAAATTGGACTAGTAGAGATCAAAATCCAATTAGATAGTTGTCAACAATATTCTCAGAGCCCAGTTGTCCCATAATTTGAGGTGCCTAATGCTCATAATTTGAGGTGCCTAATGCCTACAAATCGCGGAAAAATAATCACGACGGTGGATACCCTTGTTTATGAACCAGGAACAACAATATTCTCATAGTACAAAATTGGAGATATTTTTAAAACAGCAGTTCGTGATACAGCATGCACAATTATTAATTCAAATTTTCTAAAAATAGGTAGTTGCATGTGGTAGAAGATAGAATTTCCTTAAGCACACAAACAAAAAATGATTCTAAATCATTTAATAATATAAGTAAGCATGCTTTAATAAAGTTAGTAGCTTCCAAAAGAATTGCTAGTTTACAACCTTCAAAAAAATCAGGAACCACCAAGTAATTAATTAAGGGACTTCAAATTTCAAATTAAAAAAAAAAAAGTAATTAATTAAATTAAAGGAGCGGCTAACCTTCGGAAAGAAACAGGGACAATGCCGGCTTTGTATTGAGCAATCTGCTGGAAAACGGGCTGGGCAAGGTCAAAGTGTCTTTGTGGAGGGTTACACCACCCACCAGCATTGTTAGGCAAGGCGTTGTTTGGAGGGCAGAAATTAGTGGCTGTCACCACTATGGACTTTTGGAGGCACCATTTGGCGTCGTTAACACACCGTATTTCAAAGCACGCCCCACAGCTCAACCCTCCGTTGAACATGGCCGTGCTTAACGCTGCCGTGTTCGTCCCGTAGCCTTGGCTGTACAGGTTTCCATACCCGCATGCTCCTCCTATATAACCATCAAAATAAAATAATTCATCATGCATGTCAATTTAATTTTACACTTTACTTACCCTAACTAATAATTTAATTAACTTAGAAAAAAACAAAATTCTATTTATTTTAATATCGTTAGGTCAAGATGTACGTAAACTTACTTATAAGGAATAAAATGACACTTTGTAAACAAATTAGGAAAAAAGAACTTACCCATGGTACCAGAGGCGTCACCGCCACCGTAGAAGGTGGCATGAGCATCCATCCAACCTTCACCACCAGGATGGGCATTGGCAGCATATGAATTCAGGAGAGAGAAAATGGGTAACAAAAAGAGGATGGAAGCTACAAGACGCATGTTTAGTCTCTTGAAATGAACAAAAGAGACGAGGAAAATGGTAAAGCTTAGTACTCTAACTAGAGAAGTTGGCAAGTAATGAGGGTGAGGAAAATGGGAAGGGGTTAGGGGGAATTAAATAGACGAGCCTGGTCTAACAAAGAGGCTGGGGACCAGACTAAAGAGTGTAGTGTCTAGTGTCTAGTGTCTAGTGTCTAGTATGTGTGTGTGTATTTTGGACTAGGGAGGCGCAAAGTTAAATTTGACGTACTAAAATAAAAGGAGCGTCACATCACGATATTTACCAAGCTTTTGTTTTGCAACTGAAATGAATCCTTTTCTGCGCTGTAGCCAGGGGACCCTTTAAACCGCCAGGTGCAACTTGGGTTCAGGGTTCATTTTCATTTACTTTGCCCAACTGTTTCTTTCAAACCGGGTACTGTACTTTTGGTCCCACCTGGTTTGAGGTCTCTTGGGCCGCTCTTCACCTTCGTTTGACACACAACATACAAACAACAAATAAATGACCCAATTTTGACTAAGGCTCTATTATTGTTAAATTTTTATTTTTGTTGATTGTTTTTGAACTTTGTTTAATTTTGTTGAACTTCATTTAACTTTGTTGAACTTTATTTATTTTTGTTTAATCTTGTTGATTCAAGTGTTTTTTATAACTAGTTTGTATATTGGTTTGTTTAACTTTGTTGAACTTTGTTTAACTTTACTTTGTTGAAGTTTGCTGAAATTTGCTGAAATAAACAGAAATAAGTTATGGAGAACATACCCTAACTAGAGTGGTGGTTTATTGGTTTCAAACTTACTCATAAGTGGTTTGATTAGGCAAGGTTATGGGTTCGAATCCCCCATTCCCCTCATGCCTGCTTGCGATGGTTGTTCAGTTAGTCTGATATGTTCGTTGTTGAACACAAGAGTCAGAATTTGATGTAGCGGGAGGTGAAAAAAAAAAAGACTTCGAATGGCATTTAGCCCCCAATTTCTCTCAAAAACAAAATTTATAAGTATATCTACTACAACTTTTATATAAGTATTAGGTTTAGAGAGTGGTTTTGAAATATTTAAAAAATTATACGGCATCTACTTTATCATTACTACTAAGTTAACGAACCTTTATATATTTATCCTTTACATCTTCAAAGTATAATTTTTAATCCACATCAATAACTTTTTTGAGCGAGAGCTCCCAGCATAGATGGTACAGGACTATCTCGGACTTGGGCAGTGCCTGGGTTCGAGAAAGCTCATCCCCCCTCCCCCCTCCCCCCTAATATAACAGATAATAAATCAGGGAGACCTAGTCAACCACCCTCATCCAAAAAAAAAACTTTGTTTGTCTATAAATATTTGAAATATTTCTTATCTTGTTCACATGGAGTCGACCAATAAAAAAAATAAAGTGCTCCCAAATAAATAACGTCATTATTTACAAAAATTAACTCTCGAATCTCGACCTTACTTAACGAGTGAGAGTATTCAATAACTCATTTCAACCACTTATCGTACCAGGTAAACTTAGTAATTCTACTTGGACTAGCAATTGTATAGGGGAGTTCTTTATTTAAACATTTTTTTTCTTATCAACCAACTGTAGCCCTATAGAATATATTCGGTGCAAATGGTGTTACTCTGTTAGATAGAGTTCTCCTTTACTTTAGTTGGCTCGAAGATAGAATTCCCTTTTGCGAGGATGAACGCTGGCAAACCAGCCAAACACCCCAAGCCCCAAACAAGGACTACTTGCCTCTACTTCATTTCATAGAGATGCTTAAATTGTTGTATATCTTTCCATGAATTAAGATTAGGAATTCCCCACATAATCCCATCACCATGACGTCAATTCTGTTGGACATATTTATTGAAAGCGATATGGAAATCTGTTTCGGGCTTCTAAACGTTACAATTTAGATCTTCTCTCATACTCTCACTCTTTCTTTATTCTCTTTTTTATTTTTGAAATTATTGATAATTGAACAAGTACTCAGAAAATTTCTAGTGCTAGAGTAACCTCACAAAGATAATTTAATTTACATACCTTTTCATATAGCCCTAAAAATAAAAGAGGCAGAAAACTTATATTGGTTGGATAATACTCCCTCCGTTCTTTTTTCTTCTACCCACTTTTTTTGGCATGGAGTTTAATGAGAGTTTTGGAACAAGAAATCCTTATTTGCCCTTACTTTAACATTAGAGAGAGTGTGAGTTAGTAGAGGGTTGGAAAGTAATGATGACAAGAAAAAGTAAGGATGAATGGGTTATTTAATACTCAAAGTATTACTAAAAGGAGAAGTGGGTAGAAAAAAAAAGAACGAATGTAAAAGAAAAGTAGGTAGGAGAAAAAAGAACGGAGGGAGTACCATGTAAACCATGTTAGCGGTGAATGTCTACGATATGGCCCATCTTAGGTTCTGTTTATGCTTTAATTTGAGCATCAGAATCAGAAATTCCCGGTTGATTTGGAGATCGTTTGTCAAAACAACATGTAATTTCATTTGGTCCCATAAAGGTGCAGGTGGCTAAATAATTGCCCCAAAACAGAGGATTTTTGTGACACCTATTGAGTTGTAACTTCAACCAAAACAGCATAAGATGTTGATAAGTTGATACCTCCAAATCTTAAATGAGAAAGTGATCAAATGGGACATCTGTTGTAATAATACCCCCATACTATTCCAACGTTTAGTTCTTTTGGACGTGATCTCCAATAACCATACCGTGAACCTAAAATTGACTTGACATTCATATCTAGGAAGTAGGACAAGATCATCACCCTGCAATCTGCATACATCATAGTGGAAAAGTTTGAATTTTGAAGCTACCACCAACTTACATTGATTATCAGAATTGTACAGAGATTAGGCAGGATGGCTCACCCAATAAGGAAGCCTTGGCTCATATATATACTTGTGTGTTAGGGTTACAGAAAATAATTACATAGTTAGTATTGTACTCTAAGTCTAATACCCTATTACGCCCTCTCAAACTGTTGGAGGGAACACACTGACAGTTTGTCTTTTAAATACAAAAATTATTGAGAAGACAACCCCTTAGTAAATATATCAGCAAGCTGAAACTTGGTAGGAACATATTTGACGACCAATGAGCCATTAGCAACTTATTCACGAACAAAATGATAATCCACATCAATGTGTTTACTGCGATCAGGAGAATCGGGTTGACCGACATATACGTAGCACTAACATTATCGCAGAATACTGTGGTAGGACGCCGAACAGAGAACCCAATCTCGAGAAGAAGATGACGAATAAATAGAGTTTCAGCAACTGAATATGCAACAGATCGATACTCGGCCTCGGTAGAGGATTTAGAGACAGTGGGTTGCTTCTTACTTCATCAGGAAATTAAATTAGAGCCTAAAAACACAACATAGCCTGTGGTGGACCATCGAGTATCCGGACACCCAGCCCAATCCGCATCAGAATAAGCCACAATAAACGATGGGGCTTTGCCGGAGTATAAAACAAGACCATGATCTAATGTCCCTGCAAGGTACCTGAAAATACGCTTAACAGCATGTAAGTGAGCAGTACGTGAGGCATGCATAAACTGGGACACCATATTGACAGCAAAAGCAATATCAGGTCGTGTTATAGTCAAGTATTGCAACGCCCCTACCATGCTTCGATACTCAGTTGGATCAACAAGCAATTCACCATCTGAAAGGGATAAAGTGGTCCGTGAAACAACTGGGGTACGAACAGAGTTGACTGTATGAAGGTGAAATTTGTGAAGAAGGTCTGTAACATATTTGTGCTGGGAGAGAAACAGACCCGAAGACGTTCGTACCACCTAAACCCCTAGAAAGTAATGAAGATCCCCTAAATCTTTCATAGCGAATTCACTACTAAGACGATCAATAAGACGAGAAAGTAATTGAGGAGAATTACTAGTAAGAATGATGTCATCGACATATAGCAAGAGAATAATAATAAACGACCCAACACGATAAACAAACATACTAGTATCACACTTGCTGCATATAAATCCCGTTTTCACCAAAAATGTGCTAAAACAATGATACCATGCCCGGGGTGCTTGTTTGAGACCATAGATAGACCGTTTAAGTTTGCAAACATGGTTGGGGTACTGAGGATGAACAAAGCCCAGGAGGTTGTGACATATACACCTCCTCATTCAAGTACCCATGCAAGAAAGCGTTTTTGACATCTAACTGACGAATAGTCACTAACCACAAGAGACTGCTATAGACAAAACTAAACAATCAGTAGCCGGTTTGACTACAGGACTAAACGTCTGATGAAAATCTATCCCAGCAATTTGATGAATCCCCTTGGCAACTAGACGTGCTTTATGCCGCTCAATCGTCCTATCCGAGTTATGCTTCGTTTTATAAACCCACTTACAGGACACCACATTCATATCATCACTATATGGAACGAGATCCCAAGTATGATTATCCAATAATGCATTAAATTCGTCCGCCATGGCTTGACGCCACTTTGGAACTTTATTAGCCAATGTAAAATTAGTTGGGTCTGGATCATGTGCCTCGGTATGCAAAGAAAATATTTTCTTGGGCTTGGTAATACCAAGCTTGGAACGAGTGACCTGTGATGTGAAGTGGGGCGAGAGGTAGACAGAGAAACCGTCGAGGTTGTGGGCTGCAAAGAAGTGACAGTCGCAGAGCTCGATGACGAAGTACTGACGGGGAGAGCTGGGCTGGACACTACAGCTGGGGAAGAGCTAGCCACAGCAGAGGACGAAGCTGTAGGCATGGACGACGTCACTGGTGACGTAGAAGGAGATTCAGTCCCAGACAAAGGGGACGACACAGGAGACGAGACTCCAGGACTAGGAGGTGAAGCGTCAATTGACGCATTCAAGGCACGAGAGCTCGAGGGCAAGCTCATAGGAGCTGTAGCAATGGAGGACATACCTGGAGATATAGTTAAAGGACATGTCACTGGTGATGTTAGAGTAGATGGGGGCATAGAAGTTTGCCTAGTAATTGTAGGAGTCAAGGACGACACTAAAAGAGATGGAGAAGTGTCAGATGGAGCAGGGCGCACAAGCTGACGATATGGGAAGACAGTCTCATGAAATTGAACATGTCGGCTCACATAGACTCGACCCGTAGACGGGTCAAGACAAAGATAACCCTTATAGTGAGGAGGATAGCCTAAAAAGATACAACGAACAGACCGAGGAGCGAGCTTATGGGGAGGAGACATTGTAAGATGCGGAAAACACTCACTGCCAAATGTTTTTAAAAAACTGTAATTGGGTAATTCTCCAAACAACTTCTCAAACGGAGAAATATTTCCTAAAATGGGAGTGGGAAGACGGTTTATGACGAAAACAGAAGTATAAGATCCATCAACCCAAAATTGTCCCGGCATGGACGCATCTTCGAGGCATGGTGCGTGTCATTTCAATGATATGACGATGTTTATGCTCAGCTACACCATTTTGCTCAGGCGTCCCAGGACAAGATTTTCGAAAATAAATACCATTTTGAACAAAATGTTTAATAAGGGATTTATTATCAAATTCTCTCCCTCCATCGCTCTGAAATAGTTTAATTTTGCAATTAAATAAGTTTTCAACTAAGCGCTGAAAATTGCAAAAATGCTCATACACCTCAGACTTAAATTTCATTGGGTAAATCCAAGCATAACGAGAATAATCATCCACAAACACAACATAGTAGTGAAAACCCAAATTAGAAATAATAGGCGATTGCCAAACATCTGAATGAATAAGTTGCAAAGGTTTATCAAAAATATGTTCCACATCATCAAAAGGGAGTTTAACAGACTTCCCAAGCTTACACGAGACACAGTCTAGAGATTGTCGACGGGCGACATTAATACCCTTATTGAACCTAAGACTCTCTAACACCTTAGAACCTGCATGACCGAGACGCTTGTGCCAAAGTTCGGTAGACTCCTGAAGCGATAGAAAAGCAGGATTTGAAGACGCTACTGGAAGAATAAGAGGGTAGACATTGCCCTTACTGGTTGCTTGAAGAAGCACCGCCCCCGTTGGCTTGTCCTTTAAACACATAGAGGAAGAATCAAAATTGGCTTCACAATTATTGTCTTTGCAAAGACGCTTAACAGATAACAGGTTATGCTTTAGGTGAGGCACATGATAAACCGAATTTAATTTCAATGGCTTAGGTTTAGTATTCAATTTAATTGTACCAATTTTATTAACAGGGATCTGCATTCCATTAGCAACAGTAATAACAATGGGTCCTGAGTAAGGTTTTTGCGAGGAAAACATACCATCATTGGGAGTCATATGAGCAGATGCCGCAGTGTAAGGATACCAAAGAGCTTCATTTGCATCACCGGGGGGGAGTGCAGCAAAGGATGGGGCCGAAGGAGTAGCTTGAGTACCCTGAATCCTGAAAGGACATTGGGAGGCGGGATGACCAGTATAATAGCATATTAGACAACGGAATTGGTTAGTTGAGGGGGAGCCCAAAATCCCATCAGAAGAAGAATTGCCTGAAACAACAGATGGGTTAGAAACATGGGGAACATCACAATTACTTGAAGATAACACAAAAGAATTGCAATTATTTGTCAAACCAGTTTGATTGAAGACCACGTTTGATTGCCCCTGTGAGGAATTATTGTTGTTCCGACCACGGTTCTGGTTACCATTGTTATTCCACCCCCTGCCGCCACGGCCACGGCCACGACCATAGTTGTTACGGCCACCACTCCTCCCACCATTATTCTGGTTACCACGTCCATTATTGTTATTGCGGTACAGCTGGCGTTGATTGTTGCTGTTGGAGGCACCCCCTGAATTGGAGTTATCTTGAGCCTCAAACGCTTGATGGACAGGAAGAGTTGCATCACGCTCGTGCATTCGGCGATGGCGTTGTTCATAGTGGATAAGACGAGCCTTAATCTCATCAAACGTCACTTGCCCTGGCACATAGGTGATGGCCGTGACAAGTTGTTCGAATTCGGGAGTTAGACCGGTGATAGTATACTGCAGAAGGTCCGCCTCATCCACTGGAGCATTGATGGAGGCCAAAGAGTCCACAATTAATTTGATGCGACGAAGATAGTCAGCAACGGGCTCGGTTTCACCTGTACGAATGGTGGACAGGGAACTCTTGAGATCAACCATGCGAGCCAAACTCGATGTGTTGAAACGAGTTACTAGACGATGCCAAATTTTGGACGAATGAATAACCTCATGGACTTCAGAAAGTAATTCGCGCGAGAGAGTAGCATACAGCCAAGAACGGACGCATTGATCAAGACGAAGCCATGAGTGATAGGTAGGGTTAGAGTGTTGAAACACGGGCGTCCAGTACGTATGTGGGTGGAGAAGATACTGTGCCATCAACGAACCCAGACAAGTTATGCATGACGAGGAACGTGGTAAATTGAGTACGCCATGGAAGAAAATCTTCCACAGCAGCAAGAGTAATTGCAACATGGTTTTTAATATTAACCGACCAGATATTGGTGGAGAACGGGGGGAATCCACCATGAACAGCATCAAAAGGATCCAGATTTGAGTAAGGAAACCCAGTAAGAGATCCCGAAGGCACCCCCGATGTGAGTGAAGGAGGAAATCCAGCAATAGAGGACTGAAACAGAGGGGTAGAAGAGCTTTGACGAGATGTGGGAAACAAAGATGTAGGGATAGTCGGTTGAGACGTGACAAAGTTCATGGCAGAGGTCCCAGAATTGACTGCCGAGGACAAGGAATGTCCCATAGATATGCGAAACCCAGGCGGAACAGGAGAACGAGAGGATGATCCTGCTTCAAATAAAGAAGCTTGAGAGAAGAAATTTCAATGGTGAGGAGTAGAAGGATTGATCTCTGCAGCAGAAGACATGGGTATGGTGGAGGTGGGCAGCGAAGAACTATTGTGATCATCCATGGAGACGTGAGAAAGAGAAGTCATGTAGGGTTTCAGAAAATTTTGAGAGACCTAGTGCTCTGATATCATGTACAGAGATTAGGCAGGATGGCTCACCCAATAAGGGAGCCTTGGCTCATATATATACTTGTGTGTTAGGGTTACAGAGAATAATTACAGAGTTAGTATTGTACTCTAAGTCTAATACCCTATTAAGAATATTGTCTAAAATGCTTGCAAATCCTACATTTAAATTACAGCTCCTTGACAAGTAGAGAAAATGTATTTGAAAAATTAAGGAAGGTTGTTATCAATTAGGAAATTTGCAATTTTGTTTTCAATAAATGGTTCTTGAGAAGCTATATACTGAATTCCAAATAACTAAACCAATTATTGAGGGTGTGTTCTTTTCCACTTATTGGACCTTACTTAATAAGTGGAAATCAGTGGCAATACCTTACTCAATCAGTGGAAATCAGTGGCAAGACCTTACTGAATCAGTGAGAATCAGTGGCAGGACCTTATTCAATCAGTGAAAATCAGTGGCAGGACCCACATTTCTACTCACAGAATCAGTGGCATGACCTTATTGAATCAGTGAGAATCAGTGGGAAGACCTTACTCAATCAGTGGAAATCAGTGGCAGGATCTTACTCAATCAGTGAGAATTAGTGGGAGGACCTTACTCAATCAGTGAGAATCAGTGAAAATAAGTGGAAAATAACACACCCTTACACTATGTTTGGGAACTTTGTAAATGAGGAAAACTGTAGAAAAGTAAATCTATGGAAATCTACATAAAAGTAAAACAATGGAAATCTTATCATTTTCACTTGTTTGGTTTATCGGTTTAAATGTTGTAGAAATGTAGGAGATTTACATCGTTTTCTTTTGTTTGGTTGGTTATTGTAGAAATCTATGATAGAATAAAGGCTTTCTTTTTAGATTTCCTCATATTTCCACAGATTTTCCATCGATTTTGAGGGGAAAACCTATGGAAATCTAATTGGACAAATTATAACTAGGAGATTTCCACAGATTTCCATACTTTTAATTTTCCACAGTTTTCCTTACTAACAACCAAACAAAGCAAATTTAAAGACTTTATAGTTTTCTCTAGTTTTGCTTCATTTTGCTCATTAACCTGAAGTTCCCAAACACATTGTTAGAGTTTTCATCTTGAACAACACTAAGGTCCACCAGCTAATATGTCGCCCGATTCAATTCGAGTGGTACTATGTGAAATTATCACTTTAAGGACATCCTTAGATTGGAGGTAATGATTAAGGGAATAATGGAGCAAATTAAATGGTAAAATAGAAAGGTGAAGGTGGTGGTGATCTAGTGGGGTAATGATTAAGAGGGTAATGGAGAAAATAAAGGGAGAAATGGGGGGTAATGTATTACTCTAGGAGGAGGGTAGGTAAATTTTACCCCCTAAATGAGGAGAATGATTATCCTACTCTTCACAAAATCTAACATCCTCCACCTCCCACACCTTTCATTTTAGCTTATAATTTTATTTATCACCCTTTTAATCATTACCCTTATTCCAAGCATACCCTTAGGGTTATATTGACTCACACTGACTCATACATCACATAGAACTAGCATATACAAAACTCTTGTAATGTGGCAAAACATCATGGACAATAAATAAAAGCATATACACCAAAGATGATGAAGCTCGTTGGCCTTTGCTTATAAAAAGGTATAGATTTTGCTAGTTAGTTAGTTAGTTAGTCCTTAAAAAAAAGTTAGTTAGTCCTAGTTAGTTATGACTTGTCATGTGGGTGCAAAAGGCAGACAATATGATGCTCGCTTCTCTTTCCCGCCTCTGGGCTCTGGAAAGTAACCATATCGTGATTGAGTACTGCTGTCTTGTGCTTTCTCTTCATTCATCTTTACGTGATCCCCCTAATGGCTAATGGTTTTTTTTTGTTTTTTTTTTTTTTGTTTTTTTTTTGTTTCTCTAAAACGTATCTGACGTCAACATTTAAATTATTGGTTCTTACATACATAGCCCAAATGTCATATTAGCATCCCTATTCATGTAGTATTCCTTTTGGATAATTTCCATAGATTTTATTGGTTTTATTAAGAGAAATAATTTACACATAAAAACACCCAACTAGAAAAAGAAGCAATTGAATAAACACATACGAAAATGCTTATAGAACAAAAACATTCATTCAATTGATTAATTATCAATGCGTTCTTTTTCATTCATTTGGTCAGTGATTCAGTCAATTAAATCTAATTCACTTCAATTCATTTTAGTGGAAAGAATCCCTGAATTAGGCTTTTTGGTAAAAAAAAAAGATCTAATTAAAACATTAAATGGAACTTTAAGAAGAAGATTAAGTAGTAGAATAAGCTTGGAAAGGGAAAAAGCTAAAGAGGTGCGATGGACATGTGTGACTAGTTACAGAAGGGAAAGGGACCAACCTAAGAATCAGAACCGTCCGTAGCAGTTACAAAAGGATTGAAAATAACCGGTGCAGGCAGAATAAAATTTCATTTTATTTATTTATTGAGAGAGACTCCTTTATGATTATTGATTCCAAAATTATCTGCAAATATTACCAGGCCTTCTTTTCTTTTTTTGTTACAGAAAGAAACAATGAGATTATTGATTTCTTGGTTCCAAAACTTAAAAGGATGGACATTCACATGGGGGCACATGCATGTGAACACACTGCAAACTGCAACCTTTTTTTTTTCTATACTTCTTCCTACAGAATAAGAAAATTGAACAAGAGACGACTAACGCTCCACTTGGCAACCTTTCATCCTTTTTCTTTACTTTCTTAATTGGCGAGGAAGCCCCTTTATTTCTACTCTTGGTACAGGGGTAGATGTAGGAACCTTTTTCTTAAACTACATTGTGGAACTTAAAAGGGGTGGTGTAATTGGTTATCAGTTTTGATTTCATGACAAAGATTATGAGTTCAATTCTCACTAAGCACTTTTTACTGAGCTTGTCTTCTCTTAATCCAACAGAATCTGCTCCGAAAACACTATATATAATATATAGGATATGGATCGGAATCTCCCATAAGCAAAATGTGACTACGATTATGTTAAATTTATCACTTCGATAACATTGACTCCAATATCAATCCACCATGATATTGAAGGAGATTGAACAAGTTATGCAAGGTTAAGGGTTAAGCTGAAAAAATCAATTCCGTTAAGTTTAATACAAATCAGTTAATTTGAATTCAATTTAGTTTAATTCAATGGACAAGTTTAATTCAGTTTTGTTCACATTTGTAGGGTGAAGAAAATAAACCTTTGTTGCGTAAAGATTTTTTTTATTGTTGCATAAAGATCAAAGTATTTGTTGTTGTTGTTGTTGTTGTTGTTGTTGTTTTTTGAGGGAATCATCTTGTATTAGTGAAGAAACAAGTGGAATTCATCATTTTAATATTGTTAAATAAAAAGTATTATTAATTTAAATTCCCATAATCGTTACAATGATTTCCTAAGAAGAAAAGAATAGCAGTTGAAGTTATTACAACATCAAATTGTATGTGTGTGATAAGTATTTCAACGGCGGTGCAACGCACATAGACATGGAGTGCCTGAATGAATGCACATATGGTAATGGTATGCTCACAATTGATACATTTTCAGTAGTACTGTAATCAGTCAGTCCAACAAATTCAAATTGGCCCCTGCTCTAAATTCAACGGCGCAGTCTTCTTCTCTTCAACTACTATGTAGTCATGAATTCATGGTATTGGTGTATCCGTTATCTCTTTGGCTCAACAAATCTTCTCCTCCTTCGAGGCCTAAACGTCCAAAACTATACAAGATTTTGTTGTTGCAGAGATTCTCATTTTCCATAAGGTGGAAAATCCCATTTGGTATATTTGCACTTAAAAGTATTTCCAACTCTCCTCAATATATAATGAAGTGCTCGTGCATACGGAGTACTAAAAGTTTAATTTACAAAATGTCTCAGTTGCGGATCTTGGGATAACGTCCACTTATCGAGTAATTTAGCTTAATTCACTTCATATACATACTTTTTCATCCATATATCACTATTCAATTAAATTTAGTTTAATTCAATAGAAAAGAGCACATCACTTAAACTTAAGGTCATGTAACCTAGTGAAATACTAATATTCTTATATTTGGAATTAATATCTATAAAGCGATAGAACCCAAAATTATGCATGAGATCACTTTTTAAGGTTCACTTATTATGACTATCTACTACAGGTTTTTGTGGAGAGGGAATTAAACTAGCACTTCTTCGATAAGTTCCCATGATGTTGCGAATGCTAGGGTTTTAATTGAAAAATAGCAAATTCCTAAGCAGCTATTGGGATGGATGAATTTGAGGCAAGAGTCTCAAATCGCAAATACCACAGTAAAATATTACTAGGGAAGGGAAATAATCTAGTTTGACCGGTAAACAAATATGTATCCATCATGTTTTGCCGGAGAAGGCAGCACGTTCCAGCCACCATCTATATTCTTATCGAAGTGAACAGAGAAGAGAGCGGCAAAGTCTGAGTACATTTGCAGGAAAACACAGCCCCGTCATCTCTGGAACTTTTGACTGTAAAAGCAAAACAATACACTATACAGTACTACGAACGACTTACTTTTATCCAAGATTTTTTCAGTTGTTTCGGAGGGAAAATACTCAATTGTTAAACCGCCAATCTCATTTTAGATTTCTGGACCATCTCTGCTTTTGTTATTTCAACCTCGGTTACCCCTTCAAAAATAAAAAAAGAAAATTCGATTTCAATTCCGCCATCTACACATTACGTACATACCATATTCATCACCAATTCCGCGATGATATTACGTACAATTACATACCATTTTCATCACCAATTCCGCAATCATAGGTTGATCAGGTGGGTTGTTATGTGGATTAACAACCCACATCAAATTGTGAAGATTTCTCACAAATTCATCCAATAATATTGTGAGGATTGCTAACCCACAGGTTCAACCATGCCAACATTTTTCCAATTTATATTAAGATGTTGTCGCCATTTACGCATTGCATTGCGTGCCTACCATATAACCTTAATTACTGCTTCTTTGAAGAAAAAAAAGACCTCTCTTAAATTTGTATACCCTATGTATTCAATAATTCAAGAAAAGCTCAAGTTATTGACAATTTATATACATGTAGCCTTAATTACAAACAATTTACAACACCCATTTTGAAGTTAACATATATTACTATCAGTACAAGTTTATAAACTCACCTTTAATTTGCATGCAATATATACTATAATTACAGGGTCTGAAACATAAACAAGACCTAGACAGACATGTCAGGATTTGGGTTGTCACCCATTAGCCACCGCAACCCCCACAGCCACCACAACCACCTCCGCCATCACCACCTCCACCTCCACCTCCACCCACACCAAAGCCACAACTGCTTGCTGTGGTAGAAGCTATGCGACCACCATCTCCTGCCAAAATAATCATATTGCCATCTCTGATGCCAGTAGCGTTTCCAACTTCGATGTCACGAGTAGCACTTGGAGTTGTGTGACACTTTATGCATGCGTATGTAATACAAGACAAGAATCCAAAACCAAATACGGAACAATAGACTATAACGTAAATTAAACCTGGGTTCATGTTGGTCACATGAATGTAATACAAGACAAGGATCCACACATCTGGAAAATCGTTAGGTATGGATATGTTAGATACCTGTGACTCGATTGGTGAAATAGTATCTCTCTCCAAAAAAGCATGTTTTTTTTTACCGACACACAAAGAAAAGATTTTGTTGCGAATGAACAAGATATTAAGGAATTGTCTATACGTAAAATCATAATTATTGATACGGGCCTTTTCCATATAAAAAGGGAATCTTTTGTTACAATAGAAGGCTTTCCATTTTTTCAAATGAACGATTTGAAGACCTATTGATTCTAACAAGGGATTGTAGAGTTGATCATTCGGACCTTTCAATTCATAAATGTGGATCTCGGACCTATGAATGGGGATATTCCCGAAACTCACAAAGAAAAAAGGAAGTGAGTTAGACAAAAAGAGAAGCAACTTGGACAAAAAAAGAAGTGACTTCGACAAAAAGAAACGAAGTGACTTAGACAAATCTTTTTTGTCGATAACCTCAGACCAATCAATCGAATATTGATTAATACGTAATCGACCGAACACTACTTGAAAACGGCTCTTCTGCTCAGAAACGAAATGTTCCAAATGTTCCTGGAAATTCTTGCTCCCGTTGAACCATTTGTATCTATATTCATCAGGATCCCGATTCATGAATCTCTCGGTTCGAGAAAGAAAAATAAGAGGATCGAACCATTTCTTCTGACTCTTTTTCAAATTCGATAAATGTTGGTTGATCGTATATTTCCTTATAGTTCTATGATTCAGAGTATCGTTTCCTATTTGATCCCTTTGAATTCCATATTCGAAGCTGCGATCGGATCTATTCATTAAAAAGACTCGATTCAATACATTTCTTATGTACCCATAGGTGCTATATTGGATTTGAATCAGATTTCGGATCAATCTATATTGATTTTGATTGACTGCCTCCATTTTGTTGTTGCTAGCAAATACCACTATTTTTTGTTTTCTATCTTCCAAATAATTCCCGCAGGAGATCCGAACCCATTTTTTTCGGATCCTTCGATAAAAAGATTCATTCTCTTCATAAAAATTCTCTTCATAAAAAATAGGAGGTAAACCCAATAAAGATTTCTTTTTCGATTCATCCCTGGAGTTGAATACCTCATTCAAGAATTGTTTTTGATCCAATCCGTAGGAATCAATAGAAAAGGCAAATCCCTTATGATACAACAGATCCGGCTCGGTTATTGATAGAGTGAATAGATCTGCCATTTCTTGAAATCTATCTTCGGATTCAAAATCGTGGTGTAATGTGTACCCCCCCTGTTCCGGTCATGGAATAGATGAAATAAGTAAAAAAATTCATTTTTGTTCAAGAATGAAATCTTATCGGAACTGTCCATATCCGGTTCATCCTTCGGAACCATATCACATCTCGGATCTGATGAAATAGGATGAATTGAGACGGTATTTTGTAAATACGTAATTATCTTGAATATATTAACCATTTCTTTCTTTTCCGATCGCCTGGAAGGGGCAAAAGAAACATCTTGTTGTTTCTTCAACAATTTATGATCTCTAGTGGACCTCTCAGTAGTATTTGAACCCAGATGAAGTTCTGACCATCTGCCAGAGAAAAAAGAACGAAGTCTTTTTGACCAAAGGGCAGACTGACTTCGAACATTGCGGACTTGATCATAAGTTGTACTGTAATCTCCTTAGATAAGACCGGTCATTTTGGAGTTGAACTAATCACTCAATTTATTATGGATTACTACTTTTTTTTTTTTGGGTTTGGCAAAGAGGAACTTAATTTTTTTTTGGTTTGGCATGGGTTTGGCTAAAGGGCACCTTCAAAGTCCTGACGCATAGCCTCAGGTTTCCCACAAATTTAATTCATATAAGTGCTCTCAAAGTGATTTGAACCCATGACTTAGTTCAATACGAGAAGGGTCCTCTTATGGAGTCGTGAAAATGTACTGATTATTCTCGGGAGACTTAACAGAAGTCAATTCATAAGAGTATAATGGCAAGATGACCCGAAATGTCCAACTAATCATAACTCTACGAAATGGTTAGAGATTCTTTAATCTTTATAGACTTTTCAAAAAGAAATCATAAAACCAATTCTTGTTTCCTGTAAGGACTTCATCAAACCGTTGAATTTGGGGGCCTAAGCCCAAATGCAACATCAACGAAATAACACAAAACTAGATAAGCTTCACGCATCCAATTTTGCATTTATTTAAGGGACAACTAGGCACCAAGAACAGAATGAACAATAATCCCATATCTGAGTAACACCAAACAATTAAGTGTGTTAATGAGTGTGTCAAACACTATAATAACCCAACAAAAAACAACTGTTATAAGGCTTAAAACAATGGAAAATTGAATTTATATAAGGAATATAAGTCGCAACCAGGCCCTCTACTCAGGAAATCATAGGGAGCAGATATATTGACCCAAGAAATCTCTCTATGTGCACAGTACCATGCTACCTTCCTTAAACATCCAGAGCATCGGCTTAATTGTACACAATTAATCACACAAAGACATTGAATTAAACAACAAACACATCACAAAACAATTACAAGGAACTAATCAAAATGTGAAAATGAGAAAGGTAGTTCATTGTTGGAGCATCAGTTTTAAAAAGCTCGAAATTTTGAAACTTCACAGAGAATCAGGACTTTGTCTGTTTTTATATCATCATCTGCTCATAGAACCACCTCTAGTTAAAAAGAAAAGAGGATGAAACATATTAGAAAAGGGATGTGGTGCAAATGTGGGTCGCAACCAGGCCCCCAAATCACATATCAGAGGGAGCAGACATATTAACCCAATAAATCTTTTTATGTGCACAGTACCATGCTACCTTCCTTAATTTATCCAGAGCATCGGCTTAATTGTACACAATATTCAACCACATACAAACACAAGGAAAACAAACAGGATGTTTTGAAAAGCCTTGACTATAAAGAACATAAAAAAAGGAGTTAAGCCTTCATTGTCTAAGGCAGAAATTTCATTACATGTGATGTCCTTGGAGCCCGATCATTCATTGCATCTAGCTACAACAAGAACCATCATTCATATCTCCGTTCTTGTGTTGCAATCACTAGGCCTTTCCAAGGGTTTAAAAACACTCAAGATTTATGTCAATAGACAATTACATGTATATTCATCAAAACCAATCAAACAAACCAAAACAAAACCAGATTGATTAAAGATAAGCAAGTGCATCAAAGAGATTCCCATTTAAGACAACTCATCATACTCCGAAGAGCATCAGCTGTCCCTGTCTAGTTTTATCATCACGCGCACCAATTATTCAATCAACAAAATGAAGCAATTCTAGAACTAATGTACTATTGGCAGGATTCTCAACGAAATTAGAATTGATTGCAATATTCAATTGATCCAAATGAGGATAAGGATGAGCCCAGAAGCCTCAGATGTAAAACTCTTTTCATAGTATTTTACTACTCAAAGTATATTTATAAACCATCATAGGCAAAGGGTCAACGAATCTACCAATAAACAAACAATGACACACTTTTAGTACAGTATTTATAAACCATCACTTGATTTAGGAGAGTGAATAGTACAGTATATATTTTTGAGTGAAAGAATAGCTACCTCTTAATCTCTTAAATCTTAAAAGCTTGTGTAAAATGCTAATTTAAGAGATTAAGAGGTAGCTATTCTTTCACTCAAAAATATATACTGTACTATTCACTCTCCTAAATCAAGTGACTCATAAGAGGACCAATAAGGAGTGAAAATAGTCTTTCCAAATAGAATTACTCAAAAATAATACTTACAGTTTTGAGTCTTCAAGTACTCCATATTTCTGATTGTTCTCCAAAAAACCAAAAGGCATGTGCGGAACAGCCACCATCATCAAGATAACGCTCACACTGGCAGCAGCCAAGTCCTGAACTTACTAGTTACTTTACATTTACATTTGGGCAGAACTAAATGAATGGTATTCGAAACATACCCACCCTGCCATCTACCTGATAAGTGATAATACCTCAAGAACAACTAAGTATTATCGGTGAAATCAATTCAGAAAACTCCAATAAGGAAACCTTCCCTCACTACACATTCTGCAAAGTCATACTGTCGCAGTTCAAAGCTAATCCCGGTAATGAAGAAAGTAGCCAACAGGTTATCAAAATTCAGAAAATAAGCTACTCCATAAACAGGGCCGTAAGCTGACCTGATATGCACAAAGTTGAAGTACAACCAGATGTTGGGAAAAATACTTCATACTAAATCATACATATGGATATATTGGATTACAATAGTTGGTGAAAGAAGATGACGACAACCGGTAGAGTGCCATTTGACCTTGTCATCAGTCATAATTTCAGAGATGCAGGCTAAATTGGTCCAGACATGAGCATGAATGATTAAAGAGATTCAGTAGTACGCTAACTAACATGATGAATCTCCAATTATAAACTTACCCCATGAATGATGAACAAATTCCCTCTATATGTAAGAGTCCTGCTCTCAGCCCCTACACACCACATATGCCCTTGCAGATCTAATCTTCCTTCTATCCCAGCTGTTTCCCAAACAAATTTAAACAGGTCGAGAGACCTGTCCAATTGCTTTATCCCTCTCCAAATCATTTTATCTTCCATTGATGTCAGAATCTTTCCCATATACAAGCATAACTCGTTCTTGTCACCTATCTCACACAATCCACCCGAGACCTCCACCTCCATATCGCGAATTGATCCATGAAGATAATATCTTAGAAGAGTAAACAAACATGGGGATGAGTGTCCCAGTATCTTTACGAGCTTCTTCTGCACCAAACTCTCATGATGCTGAACCTCTTTATACCCGATGTCCCTGTCAACTAGGACATCCTTAATCTGATTTAGTCCTTCTTTCATCACCTCAAGTTTTGACACATGGAATGATAATCCTTCTTCGTTTTTTAAACAATTAATGAGGTCGTTGAACATTCCAAGGACCTCTTCCCATTTAGGGGTTGATGGAGAATCAGCTGGCTTAGATGGTTTAGGTCTCATCCAAGAAGAAGCATCCTCGTCCTTGCAGCTAGCTGTTTCAGCTAGAAACTTTTGGCAAGTCGTGACAATTTGCCGACCAATCAACATCCCTTTGCTAGGGCTGTGACAATCTAACAACTTCATCTCCATTTTCAATCTCTTTAGTATCTCTTCAAGTGCACCTGTCCATATGCGATGCTGTGTGACCTGTGGGCAAATGTTAAGACGGATGGTCTTCCTTTGTTGTGCTGAAATGTTGAAAAAGTTGCATACTTTGGTGAGTGTATTAATAGTCATGGGATATCTCTCAATGGGTTTGGAAAAACAAACAGGTGGAGTGCATTTTCTTCCTTCCATTGCTGCTTTTACATTCTTCATTAGTTCTTCCTGCACAGATGGATGCCCAAGAAATGCTCTGGCGAGTTCCTTGAATTGATGCATCCTATGAAGGAGACGTTCATCCATCACGACTGAATTGTCACTGGCGTCCAACAACCTTCCATCTACCAAATCCACATTCTTCAGCAAATTGGTTAATTTTTTCAATCTTGGAAAAGTATCTTCGTACCATTCTAGAGGTAAGCTTCTTTCATGTGACAGCTCTGCCTCTGAACAATAATGAAATGCTGCATTGACTGGCAGAGCACCATTTTGCCAGGTTTTATTGACATACTTTGGGCCACATAGACAGTTCTGCACGTATCTATACACTACTGCGTTTTGCCTCATCTCCTTTTTACTCCGAATATCAACAAGCTCATTTGCTCTCTAATGTCGCCTGGCGACTATCAATCTTACCTGCAGCACCTTGCAATGTAATAGAATGCTCAATCAGAATGTTCTTCCTCAAGAATTTTAATGGCTACTTTAGTCTTTATAATCAATGTCGTGAATGTTATGTTCTCCTACCAATAGTTGCTCTTGAAATAAGAGTTAAAGCAGCTAAATGCAAACAGGACCTGAATGTGGTTTGAGATGTATGGCCTTACACTAGCAAAAATGATTTCCCAAAGAGAAAAATTGTCAGGGGCAGGGGAGAAACGAAAAAATAACTAAATAAATGCAAAAAGACATCCCAATTAGAGGTTGCACTCTTTGTCAGCACTTCATTGAGGCAAAACATCAAACAGCTTATCTGCAACCATCAATACTTCCTCTTCCACCCTCAAACATAAGCTTAGTCTTCTCAAGATCAGAAATTCCAACAACAGTAGTGAAAAATTATTCAAAACATAAAAATAACAGATTTTGAGCTTTGCCCACCAAAATCAAGATCTGGTAAATGAATGAAAATCACATCAAAACCAAAAATTTCCCACAAACAAAACTCACAATATCACTTAACCCAATAATAAAGATACGATCTTTAACTAAATTAGAGAGGTAAAAGCTTCAAATTACAAACCTAGCATCTCCTTCATGAAAATACACTCTCTCTCCTCTTACTGAAAATAGGAGGGAAATCAAACAGTTTGACAAACGGCAGTAATAAATCGGCGGTTCAGCCCTACTTTAAGACCCAAAAAAAGGCTCATTTTTAATGGTCACCGGCCGGTCAAACCAGTAGCCTACTGATCTCCGGCTCCGAGCAAACCCGAGTGTTTTCGGGTTCAGGTTCATGTTTTCACCAAAACCGGTTCAACGGGTAAACATCGTGTCATTCGCCCCATAGAAACCGGATCAGCAATAGAACCCAATGTTTAATGTTCAAAACGCAGCGTTTGAAACTTTGTATCTCTTTTGTAGCCGGTAACTGGTGAAAATTCATAAATTCGAAAACATGGACCAAGATAACCAAAGTAGAGTTAGCCTCAGAGGTAGTGACAATCTGAGATTATCATCACATTTTGTATCTGATAATATATTCAGTTCAATACATCATAGGCAAACTCGAAGGGAAAACAGATCAAGTAAAATTGACAATCACATAAACACATCAATGGCTCATTACTTATACATCTCCTTTGAAGAAAAGGATTTGATTGACTAGCAAAAGTGCATCAGAGAGATTCCCATTTAAGACAACTCATCATATACTCCGTTGAGCTCTGATGTCCCTGTCTAGTTTTATCGTCATATGCACCCACTACTCCACTAATCAATCTCATAGTTCCAAAAAAGATGAACCAATTTTTACATCAATATACAACAAATTGCAAGAAGAAAACAAAGAGGAAACTTTGATGAACGCAAAAGCTCAAACCCTAAAATCAACCGCAATTTCCAAATCTCACACAAAAATCTCCATAAATGTTTTTATCAAACAAATCATTTTATAAAAATTAATAACAACAGATAATGAAAACAATCAATCAATGGGAGACGAAAAGATAATGAAAAATAGAGTGAGTGAGTGAGTGAGAGATTACGCAAAAGAAAGAACGGATCGATGGATTGAACTGGAGAAGATAAACGCAGCCAAATTGAGATTGAGATTGAAATTGAGATTGAGATAGGGGTTTATGAGTTAGGGTTTAACGGCAGAGAGAAGGGGGGTTATATACTGAGTGAAGGGAGGTGTTTGTTTTGTGTGGAAAAAATTAGGGCACCAGATGAAGCCGCCCATCAGGATGGTTGGTGGGTTGGTCACAACTCAGAACTCACAAGCGCTCGTTACAAAAATTGAAATCTGGACCGTAGAAAATTGGGGAATATTAGCCAATTGTACCCCTGGACCAAGTCTTTCATTTTGGAACTAGTTTTATGGGCCTTGTAAATTTGTAATGGACTGGATGGGTCTATTCAACATTGTGACAGATTGTTTTGATGTTTCGAAATATCAATCCTCTAAAATTCAATCTGGAAACGTTCAACTGGCCTTCTAGGAAACTCTGAGAGGCCCAATTCTGGTCCAAGTATGACTTGCACACTTTTTTCTTTTTCTTCTTTTATTTTTTTTTTCAAAGTTTGGAGAACTCTTTTGTTTCATGAGAGCACAAGACATGATGGGCATGTCCCTGATCATTTGGCTCATCTTAGGGTTATCTGACATAATTCATGATCACTCTTGGAAGTTAGAGTGCATTTCCATGGTTATTTCACCCAATTCTCTTCATGACATTACTAGTATCCCCCTCTCTCGTTCTCTGGACCTCCCTGACTCTTTATTTTGGTGTCTGGACTCTAAAGGTATTTTCAATATCAAATCTGCCTATAGAGTTTCTATGGGTCACCAGCAAACTCATGACAATGCTTCTCTTTGGAAAAGAATTTGGAAGTTGCCTATTTCTTTCAAAATTCGCATGCTCATTTAGAACTGCCAACATGCTATTCTTCCCACAAGCTCAAAATTAGCTTCAATTATTCAGCATTTCAGTCCTAAATGTGTTATTTGCGATGATAGTTGTGAGGACAACCTACATATCTTTCGTCATTGTCATGTGCCTGCTACTGCTTGGCGGCTTGTCTTTGGAAAATTTAAACACAATAACCTGGCTATTAATTATGAGAAGTTCTTTACTTCTTCCTCGCTTGTTTGGTTGGATTACAATATCTCTTTCTCCAAAGACTGGTCCGCTAAATTTGGGATTATTCTTTGGCATCTTTAGTGTGCTAGGAACAAGGGAATTTTTGAACAAGCTGTTATGAACACCCGAGCTCTTTTTTAACTTGATTTGCATGGATATTAGCCCTAATACTGATGTCTTTCAGTTTGATAATGTTGTTATCCAAACAAGTGAGCCACTGATCACTTGGAAGGCCCCTTCACAGAGCTTCTTCAAGTTAAATGTTGATGGCGCATGCAAGGGAAATCCAACTGCTGCTGCTGGAGGTGGAGTAATCTGAGATCATTTAGGCCTTTGGAGATTTGGTTTCTTTGTTCGGTTTGATGCTTCTTCTGCAGCTGCTGCAGAGTTACTCAGTCTAAGAGAGGGACTTCAATGTGCCTGGAATAGAAGCTATACAAACATTGAAGTGGAGACTGATGCACAACTCATCTTGGACCTGATTAAAGACCCTTCTGCAGCTACCTTTCATGAGCTGGGGAATGTTATCAATGACATTTGCAGGCTACTCCAAAAGAACTGGAATGTAAGTTTACATCACACCAAGAGGTCAGCAAACATGGTCGCTCATACACTTGCTGCTAGGGCCTTTGAGAAAACTGAACCAAGGCAGACCTTCATGCTCCCTCCTTTCGCCAAAATAGCTTATGATAATGATGTCACTGGTATGCAGATGGAGAAGCGTCGCCAAGGTGTGTAGTTTGGCCACTATCCCAATCAAAGCCTAGTTTAAGCCTATGTAATATTGATGCACTAGTATACTCTAAGTTCTACTATGATATACAGTTTAACTTAAAGACCTCTTTTAGACGCTTTTTGGTGCTTAGGAGCACTCTAATACGCAAAACTTGTATAAATCTGCCTTTCTACAAGAATGTTGTATTTTGGACTATCCTTTCTATGTAACAAAAAAATAAAATAAAATGAGAGCACAAGACATAGAGTGAAAGACTTGTACGAAACTACGAGTACAACATACATATATACGTGGTAGGGGGATTCAAACATGGGAATAATATATCCAACACCTGAGAATCTGAGATTAACTACTAAACCAATTAAAATTCTTGTGTTCAGTAGGGCAATCAACAGTAAAGGTGACGTGAGCATCCAAGTGTTCGACCTACATGTGGAGAACTCAATTCACCATATGTGGGTTGTTTCCTATATTACATAGGACGGTTAACAATATATGAAGTACAATTCTTGCGCACCAAATAATAAAAAATAAAAAAAAAAAAACAATATACACTTCTTTGGCAAGCCACAAAACATAGATTTGCTTGGACAATTACTGAATTACATAAAAGTATATCTAGTCTAGGGTATATTTTTAAACCAATTGAATTGACAAGTGGAATTTGCGCCCATTGCTTAAAAAGAAAAGAAATAAAATCACGAAGGGGGAGTGTGGGAGCTATGATTTGGGAAGGGTGTTACTATTTACCGCCACAAAATTACTACCTACCGCCCCTAAAAATTCCAATTTTGCCCTTCTTCACATTTTCACCCATCCTCTCCCTCTCTAACTCTCACACCAATTCTCCCTCTCTACCACCCACTCTCATACCCAACCTTCATCAACATTCACTCAAGCAACGGCCGCGGATGTCTGCCGACGACCAGGAAGTGCCGTCGACAGTGGCGGAGGTAATTTTTTTTTTCCGCATATTTTGAACGGGCGTCCGTGATTTACGCCCCGTCCATGGAACAGGCGCCTGCAATTTCCGCCTGGACCAAGGACGGGGCGTAAATCACGGACGCATTAACCATGGTTGAGGCGTCAATCACGAACGCCTATACCATGGTTCACGCGTCTGAGATTTACGCCTCAACCATGGCATAGGCGTTCGTGATTTCCGCCCTTTCCATGGTCAAGGCGTAAATTTCAGACGCCTGTCCCTTGGTTCAGTCGGTTTTGATAGACGTTTGAATTTAAGATTAAGCTAACATTGTTTTCGTTGTTTTCGTTAGGTTCCTTTGGAGCGGTTCGGTGGTGATGGTGTTGATTACAGTACGCATTTCGTCACTGATGAGTTATTTGATAGTGATAGAGATGCAATTAATTGGGCAAAACAAATTGCCCTTACTATCGAGTTTGAGTTGATAATTTCGTCACACAAGAAGAATGGAAGCGTAAAATTGTTAAGATGCAATCGAGGTGAACGCTACAGAGGGGAATTAAAAGACTTAGATACTGCTGCTCGGAAGAATACGAAAACAAAGGCTTGTAAATGTACGTTCCAGTTAAGAGCTGAGCAAGTATATGGGTCCAGTAGTTGGATGATTGTCACATTGCCTGGGATTAGGAGTACGCACAACCATGACTTTGCTGTGTTTCCTGAGGGATATCGTCAGATGAGTGGTCTTAGTCCTGGGTCAAAGCAACTCGTTCGTGACATGACTTCGGCACAAACAAAGCCATGTGCTATCTTGGCCGCTATTAAGGAAAAATTTCCCGAGGACAATGCAACTAGACGACATGTGTACAACTACAGAGATCGTATAAGGAAACTTGATTTTGAAGAGAGAGATGTCATTGGTCAGTTTCATCATTTAGCTGTGGAGAATAAGTACGTACATTGGACAAGAGCCGACCCAGCTACTAATGAGGTAACTCACGTGTTCATGGCATACCCTACATCAATTCAGTTACTTTGGTCTTTTCCTTGGTTGATTGGCTTAGATTCCCCGTACAAAACAAACAAGTATAAGATGCCGTTTCTTGAGATAGTGGGGATGACTCCAAGCAATAAGAACTTCCTTATAGCTTATGCCATTATGAAGGATGAGACTGAGACAAGCTATGCGTGGGTCTTAGATAAGTTGAGGATGCTTATTGGAAATGATGTACACCCAACAACAATTTTGACCGATCGTAAGCTAGGGTTGATGACACCTATTAGAGAGATATTTCCCGAGAGTGCCCATTTGCTCTGTACATGGCACATTAACAAAGTCGTTGAAGACAAAGTGTACAGACTTTGTGTAAAAGATAAGGTCGGCGCGCAGAGGTTCAAGAACGGGAAGTGAAAATCTATCATGGAAGCTTCCACAGAAGCTGAGTACGATAGAGCAGTGCGTATGATGAAGGATAGTTGGAGGAATTACCCTCACGTGATATCCTATGTAGAGGAGACCTGGCTGAGATACAAAGAGATGTTTGTAGCTGCGTGGACGAATAAGGTGCTACACCTTGGCAACACTACGACTTGCAGGGTGGAGAGTGCACATGCCGCGCTAAAACAGTGGTTAAACTCCTCAACTGGAGCTTTGGACAATGTTTGGAACAAGGTCAACAAGTCAATCGAGTCACAACTAACTGAGATCAAGTACACACTTGAAGAGTGCAGAAGACGAAGAAGTGTGCTGTACTCGGGTTTCCCATTCAACTATCTGACCGGGTATGTTTCCCATTACTGCATAGAAATATTATCGGATGAGCTGAAGAGGATGAGAGAATTGAGTCACCAAGTATTTGATCGTTGCGGTTGTGTATTGAGATCCACTCATCAGATCCCGTGTGCGTGTGAGTTGAAAACGGCCACGGATACGGGCACGCCAATTAGCTTGAATAGTGTCCACAAATTTTGGCGAACACTCGTTATTAGTGATGCAGTGGAGATAGCTACGCTTGACATGACTGAGCATCCATCTGAGGACCATCGATACTTTCACTCTCGACGAGGTTAACTCAAGCGACCGGGCAGTTGTGCGCAACATATCTGTCCTTATCAATGAGCAGCTTCATCCTGAGGAAGTGAGTTACGTCGAGCCGGAAGCGAACACGACAGTCAGAGGTCGACCGAGAGGGAGTTCCTCTACCAGACGTGATCCTAGTTCATGGGAGTACTCCCAGAGGGGTCGTGGTCGCCCTAGGTCATCCAGTTCGAGCCGCGGGCGTGGTCGTAGCTCATCCTCATCGAGTAACGTCGTGCGGAGTACTGGTATGAAAACCCATAATTTATTAACATGTACATAATGTTGTTAATTACTTTTTGATAAGTACTATTAATGAATTTCTATTATATTGTCTTGGAGCTGGACACGGAATAGATATCACTGAATTCTATCATGTTAACAAAATTCCGGGAATCATCATACCTTTCATTGAAGGATATCTCGATGTGCTTGGGGATGGTAATTGCGGTTTCCGTGTCATTGAGGACTACGTTTTCGGAGACCAAGAGCAATGGCGATTGACGAGAGTTTGCATTGCAAACGAACTCTTAGCTAACCGAGCATTGTACGAAAACATATACGTTGACGGGGTCGACGCTGGTTACCGCCGTATTATGTGGGACGGAGGTGCGTGTAACGATGATCACTGGATGATAGTACTTGAGGATTTGTTCCCGATTGCCAACCTCTTCAATGCAGCGATTATGTTATTCGGATACGGCAGCGAAAGGGGGTTATATTCTTGTTACACAGTGCTACCGTTGCAAGCACCTTCGACTGCTACACGTCCAAGTAGGGAAATTGTCATAGGTCATTTAGGTGATTCGTACATGCATTATATCCGTCTGAATTTAGCCTCAGATTTCCCTGTTCCTCTGATATGCGCAGCATGGTTTACTTCTCGTTCTGATAGTGTCGCTGGTTGGGAGCAAATGTATGTTAGGCGAAGAGCACATTGGGATCGGTTAGCGAGGTCGACGTAATTGAATGTTTTGCGTGATTGTTATATTTTTCTACTTATATCATTGTCACATTTTTTGTGTGATTGTTATATTTTGCATGTTATATTTTTTCGTGATTATTGGAGGTAAATAAAACAACAAATTACAATAAAACAAAAAAGGTAAATAAGAAACAACAAATTACAATAACACAAATAAATAACAATAACAATGAAACTCTTATATAAATATATAACAAATTCATATAATACATCATTTGGCAGCCCGCCAATCTCTCATATACTCCTCCATAACCGATCGAGGACCTTCCGCTTGCTCCGGAGGAAGCAAAGTATTGAAAGACTCAAATGCGACGGCTAGATGATTCACCCACTGCAAAAAAGTAACAATGAGTGTGAGTTCAGAGATATGTAATACGTAAAAAAATATATATTTTAGTTAATCACTTACATAATCGCTGTTCGATCGTGGAGGAATCACAGAAACAGGTGCTGCATCGTCACGTGTCAGCAGAGGGTGGGAGTGACGGTAGTACCACTCGAGGTAGTCATCCGTACATGCTGTGGGATCTGACGTGGATGCCTGAAACCCATGGAGACCAAGAATGTAACCTCCCGGGAACATACGCCAGGCATCAGATGGTACTCGTACGGGGTAGACAACCCTGTACGAACGACTGCTCCATGACCTGATCGCTCTCTCTGGCCTAGTGATCGGGAAAGGGATACTCTGTACGTACCCGATTTGTCGTAAACAACGACCAGGCATGTACGGTTCGATAATATCCCGATACCGTAGCCACCCCATGAATACAGTCCTCGGTACAGATGCAACCGGGTCAGTATCGTACGGCATCCACACCACCTACGTAGAAATGTTCAAGTTACGGTGAAGTAAAAAAAAAACATAGCAAACGACGAAATAAATCATGAACACCGATAACTGCATGACGCACCTCTGACGCTCGCAGCTGATCCAAACGTCTATGTAAGGAGTGCAGTCGAACCACGTCCTTGCCCTCAGCCTGGGCACTCCATACGCACGCACGGGGAGCCTCGCCGTCCCCGACAACCATCCGCTCCCGATGAGGTCGGAAGCAGGGAAAGTACTCGTATATCCATGCCTGGAGGAGAGTTAGGCATCCGCAGATGCCCTGAGAATCCCCCCGACTAGCTATACCGAGCTGACGATATAGGAAGGCGAGGGCAGCAAATCCCCAAGAGAACTCATGCGCCGTTCCGACACCGTCCCTCACCTCCATCACGCAGGAGGGCCTAATACGGTTACCACTCTTGTCGACAAACAAGGTGGATCCAATAAGTAACCACATCCAAGCTACCGCCTGCATGTCCTCCATTCGGTCCTCCACTCGGCAAAGGTCAAAAACCGACTCCGTGAGGACCCCACCGCCCTGCCAGTGGCTATGCATCAGTTCATCTCGGGTGACCCCGAGAACCTCCATGGCCGTCGCCTGCAGCTGCCCATCCTGTCCCTCACTGGAAACGAGCTCTCCCTCTACAGGAATCCGAAGAATATGCCATACATCGTGCAACATGATGGTCATCTCTCCGAACGGCATGTGGAACGAGTTCGTATCCAGCTGCCACCTTTCAACGAATGCAGATATCAGGAGGAAGTCGATATGTCTGAACATAATGTCTGTCAGGTGTGATAACCCAGTCCCCTCGATCTGCGCCCTCACCTCGGGCGACATCTCCGCTCGCCACTCACTCAGCCGCTGACAGACACTGAATCGGTTCTGACACTTCAACAGACCCCTCGTCTCTCCCATCCACATACGAGACGCTACGTGGCCCAGGAAGCTCGGTATGACGCTATCATCCGCCGGTCCACCGGCCACCTTCCCTGTAACAAGCCACGTACTGTCGTCCTCCGCTCTAGATCGTTTGCTACTACTAGACGAGCCAGTACTAACAAACCTACCGCCTCTGCCCTTCACCACGCGCCAATCTGAGGATGATTCGACGCCAATCTGATCATCGTCCATGGACTGATCCCCGGAGTAGAACTCGCTAGATCCGTAATCGTGTTGCTCAGCCTCATCACCGCGATATAAGTGACGGTCAGTCATCTCCCTCATCCGAACTGCCTCTCTCTGTCTCCGTACAGAGGCATCAATCCCGCGCGTCCTCGTGTGACGCGGTCCTGAACCAGATAGTTCACTGACTAACCTCGGCATCGATTTACCGGCTCCTCCTCTCCTCTATCATTTCACATTTTTAATTAAACAATAATCAGTAATAAACAATTAAAATAATAATTGACAACTAATACTAATTGTAATAAGAAATAATAATATTAATAATAATAACAATAAATAATAATAATAATAAATAATAATAATAATAAATAATAATAACAATAATAATAACAACAATAACAATAACAATAATAATAACACTAATATTAATAATAATAACAATAATAATAACACTATTTTTTTTTTTTTTTTGTCTCGGGTGAGGCGTCTGCAAATGACGCCTCTACCATGGGTGAGGCGTCTGCCGATCTCGCCTCACCCATGGGTGCGGCGCCAGTCGCAGACGGCAGACGCCCGACTCTCCGAACTCGAAAAAAAAACGACGAACTCACAAATCAATCAACACAAATTCAATTCAATTGTCTATAAACCTTGAATAAAAACACTCCTATATCAACACATTTCGTAAAAATCAAAGCAAATTAGAGTAAATAAAGCATAAAAAATTCGAATGTATACCCCCCGCCGCGATGCTCGCCGCCTCCGTCCCCGTCGCCGCCTCTGCCGCTAGCCCCTGACATTGCCGGTGTAATGGTGTGGTGGTTTTGCCGGTGTGATGGTGTGGTGGTGAGGATGAGTGAGAGCGAGTGAGGAAGAGAGGAAGGATGAGTGAGAGTGAGTGAGGGCAAATAGGTAATTTTTATGGGCGGTGGTGAGTAATTTTGGGCGGTATATAGCAATCCACTTTGGGAATCCTGTAAACAGTGGGGCAAGACTGCAATAGATTCAATTCATCCAAAACCATGAGCTGATTGTAATACCAAGTGCTGAGGCCAGAGGTAATATAGGGTAATACCAAATGGCAATGGCAATTCCTAAAATTTCTTTACGAAATATGGGCTTCTGGCATCCTCGTCACTTCCTCTAATCCTATTTGCATCGGGTCGGTCCACAAAGGAGTTTTGTGCTCCAACTAAATAATTTCTCTATTCACATGATTCGAACTCTTAAACTTGCTTAAAGAATGAGAGTGTCGAACCACTCACACCAACCACTCATTAATACCCTGCTAGTATTGTTTTAGGGATTGCATAATTGCATAGGTACCCTCTAGGCCGGCCGCGACATGATCGGAAAATTTTCCAAATGGGGTCACAACTTTCAATATACAATTAATTGTCATTTAATTTCGCAAAATTTGTTACTGATAATCTAACTCCATATCATTGAAGGCATTGAGTGTCCTAAAAAATACTTGTAGGTTGTCATTCTCGTGAATTGTCTTTGGTATCCTCACCTTATCTACCTATACGCTATACCTGATCTGCTAAATCAAACTAAAACACAATCATGTGGTCTCAACAACTAAAAAATTGAAAGAAAATCCCAATCCGAACATAGATAATTAAGACCCCCTAGCAAACCGCCTCATAAGTCTCTCACTATCTCACAATTCATCCTGTTTCATCAATATGCTCAAACCCACAGGTGTTATGCCATCGCCATCGCCATCGCCATCGCCATCGCCATCGACCATTGCTCGAAAGTTTTTTTCTTTTTTAGTCAAAAAGCGATTTCGCTAAAAATTTTGAAGGAAAAAGACTACTCATTTTTGGATTATTACTTATTAGTAAGCGATGATTAGAAATCAAGCGTTTACATTCTCTAACCTTATCAACACAATCCACAATTTGTAGTAACTAGTATGTACGTACGGTTAGGTGATAAATTTTAAAAATTGGGCCTTAACAAGTAAGCAAAACATATAAGACAAGTAGATTTCCAATCCATTTCCTTATATGTATGCTCAAGACCACCAAATTTTTCTATGTGGGACACAAACCCACTTCAACACCCCACCTCACGCAAAGACCCATCGTGGGCTGAAGCGTGGACCAAATAAAGCCTACTATGGGCCAGTCACACACGCATGGGCTAAACAGGGGTTTAACAAATGCAGGACCAAAGCCCGCTCTGATACCATAATAAATTTTAATAATTGGGTCTTAACAAGTGAGCAACATTTAAGACAAGTGGGGTTCCAACCCAAAATCAATTGGCAATGGGTGAAGTAACCCACTTTCTTATATGTATACTCAAGACCACCAAATCTTTTCATATGGAATACAAAACCACTTCAACATTAGGTGACAATTAAAGCAGCCTCATTTTTGGACTTCCTAGCTATCTTGGTTTCTAACTTTTTTTTTTTTTTTTTTTGCTCTTCGGTTTCTAACTTTCTACTATTGTTTAATGTTTACTACTTGCAAATTTGTTGTTTTAAACGTTTAGTAGTACTGTACTGAAAAGCGTTTGGTAGATGAAAAAAGCAACAAAGGGTAGGACTTAGTAGCAACATGTATAGCTGGCGTCTTTTTTGGACCATTTCCAATTTATCCATCAACTTTTACACAAGGAAATTGTACGCTCTTTAGAGCAATGTCAGGTCTTGTTATTTTCGTCGTTTCTATGCTGCATTCGGTTTTGTTCCGTTTCGTATTCTGTATCTCATTTTATCTCACATTTTTTTTGGATTATCCACGTCGCGCCGTTCTGTTATGTTCCAATCCGTTCCGTTCCATTCTGTTCCTCACCATCCCGCACTATTCCGTTGAATAGAACATGGCCTAATCATGTAAATAGTTTGATTACCTTCGATACAGACTGTGTTCCCTCATTTATTTATTTTTCCGTTTTGGCTCCACAATTAAATTGTCGAATTGTATTTCATTTTTCTTGTTTGAAAGGAAATTTATCAATTGTATTAATGCCTAATGTGACTCACAAAAACTCAAGTTCATAAACCCGAGGAAAAACTTTCACTAAGAATCCTGTAAGGGAAATATTGGATCACATTTTCTCACTGTAAAATGTAAATTAAAATATACTCCAGCTAATGATCAAATTTGCTGTTATGATTGCTTTGTACATTTGTAGGTTGCCAATAAAGAACTAATGGTCAAAACCAAGGTGTGATCATCAGGCTTAGAAAAACAAGAGTGATGATAAAAAAAAAAAAAAACAAAAAAACAACAACAGTGGCACTGAAATATGCTTTTATCCAATGCAAGATATTAATTGTAATAAAACAGCAATCAAGCTAGTTGGTGAATGAATAATGGATAAAGACAGTTCTGAGTTTGTAATAGGAGTAGTATACTTATCTCCTCCGGATCATGAATTAACCCATATGACAAGAATTGAACCAAATTGGGCTCAATAAAAACCAGAACCCCTATTATGGCAAATCCAACAAACTATTTACATTACTTCAAAAAAAAATGATTAGGAAAATATGGCAAAAATTGCCAAGCTAAAAAAACTTTCTAAACAATTAGAGTCTCAAATTAGACTCATTCATTTCTATGCTACTAACATTGCATTATTATCTTCCCTGGCTTCAAATGTATTATTGCCTGACATGCTCAATGAATTAGAGCACCCAATGCTCTCTAAAACCAATTCATCCACTTCCTCTTCTCTAATGGAGGTCTGATGAGGTGTATTTAGTGATAATTCGCCAATTGATGCTAATTTTAATAACTCAGATTCATCCAACCCCTTTGCTGGTCCAAGGCTACATCTTTCTGAGTTGTGTTTTGCTAGTGCATCCTTGAACTTCTTAATCTGCCAATGAAAAACAAATTACACAATTAGTCATAAATAAAAACACATAAATATCAACAACCCCATTAATGCAAATATGATAAAATGAAATGGGCAAAAGATCTTACTGTTGAAATGGTGCAGCTGAAACTGCAAACACGGCCTTCTGCCCCTTTATAGAACCTAAAGAAGGGCAAAACATGAATGTGCAGGGCATGGCACATTGGCTTCAGCTCTTCATAGTTAACTTTAAGAAAAATTGCATCTGGGTTTGATTCAGCTAGCTGACAGATCTAATCATTCAAACAAAAATCCAAAATTAACAAAAAAAAATCCCAAAAAAATACTCAAACTTCATAAATTAGCCATAAAAAATTGAAACTTTTGGCAAAAAAATAGGTACCTTGGGGTGAAGGGATTTGCAGCCACCACAGCCAGGGGAGTAGAAATCTACAATAACAAGCCTATCACCGGCACTTTTAAGTGCATCAACAAATTCGTAGGCTGAACGGATCTCTACCATGTTGGGCTTCAAGGTCTTTTCCCACCATCTCATTGCTTTGCTCACACAAAGTGATGATTGTGCCTGAACAGAGAAATTGGCAGGGGACCGAGGATTCCAAAGTCCTAGCCTTTTCTGATCTGGGACAACGAGGGATTGTCCCATGAATTGGCAACTCAAATCAGTGAGCTTAAGGTCATGACATTGAGGAGAAAAAGACATTTGTTGCGCAACTTTGGGCTTAAAAATGGTCTCATTAGACCCAGAAACAGAAACACAACCTATTCTCAACGAACAAGCCATCATTCAGAATCAGCACAACAAATTCCCAGAAAAAAAAGAGGACTTTTTTATGAGTTCTATGGTATTTAGTAAATACCCTTTTGGATAAACAGCAAAAGATCAAGACCCACTTGAACTTTTTGATCAAAAAGTGCAGGGTTTGGAACTTTTTGACTTATATTTCCAAGTTTTTGGATAAAATAGTTCCAAGATATAGAGAAAGAAAATAAGGGAATGTTGATGAATTCTTCAAAGGAAAAAATGGAGGCGAAGATGGAGAGAAACCCAATGAGAGAAACAAAATTATAGGGGATGGTGGATAGAGTGAGGAAGAGAGAGAATTTGGTTGGTATAATAAGAAACTTTATCCAAATTTATCCAACTATTGTTGGGGATAGAATAAAAGGTAAATTGAGAAAAATAATGGTACTCAATAAATGAGTGACAACGAATTTGAGCAACGTCTGATGTGGAAGTTGACTGTGGATTAAATGGATTTGGGAGGTGCGTTTGTGAATCGGTAACTGTGTGTGTTTTGTTTATATTCGTATGCGTTTTGGCACTGCTATCTCTATCTCTCTCTCTCATCTGCCATAGAACGGCTCAACCGCGTGTGGCTGACTTGGATTCTTGTCAGTTCAAATGTGTGTGGATAATGTGATGAAATTTTCAAAAAAAGTTATCCGATCCTCTTTAAATAGGACTATAGGAGTAACGATCGTGGTAAATTAGCGGTATTATCTCACAATATCCACAAACTTTGAACAACACTCCAAGATGATAGATTATCTTCTAGAGTCAATGAAATAAGGGCGTTTTTTTTAATAAATCGAGAAAAAAATATGCAACCTCAAAAATAAATAAAAAGGTTGAGAATAATATGTTATTGAATTGAAATGAATAAATTGATTTTTTTTATTGATTTTTTTTTATTTTTGATAGAATTTTTATCAATTATTTTAAAGGAGTAAGAAAAGTCACCGACTCATCATGATCATTGAAATTACTTTAAAACATTTTCTACCGATAAGTTGGTGAGTATCTGGGTGAAAGCGTTTAACCAAGTTAGGCATGAAGGATATGATAACCCAAAATTTGCCATAAAGTCAGCTACATGCCTACATGGTTGTTTTCCTAAAGCGATGCCTAACTTATACATTGTCAAAGAAATATAGATCTGTTTTATCTTTTTTAGTGCTAAAGAGAGGCATAGCCATATAAAACATAGATAAACTAACTTCACGTACTAATGGTGTGTTCGGGAGGTTACTGGTCAGGTTAGGCCCTGTTCTCTTCAACGGAATGGTGCGGGACGGTGAAGAACGGAACGGAACGGATTGGAACGGAACGGTATGGCGCGGATAATTCAAAAAAATATGAGACAAAATAAAGTACAGAATGCGGAACGGAACGGAATGCAGCATGAAATCGACGAAAAGAACAGGACCTTAGTTCAATGGTAATCTTATGTCAGTCCAGTTTTAAGTGTTGTTCAATTAAAAATCTTACATTTGTTTTACATATCAAGTGGTGTTCAGTTCGATATTCATTTCAGCATAATTGTGTATGTTGAGTTCAATTCGGTTCAATTAAATTCAACTCATAACTAAAAGAAAACACCTTGAACTAAGTTCAAGTGAAGCAAATGAAGTGAACGAACTGAAATATGTAGGAGACAAAGACAAAAAGTATGGATGCGTTTGTTAGAGCTAAACCTATCAGAACTGAACTGAATTTGAAATCACTGAATTGACACCTGAACTGAACTGAATTGAACTGATCGTGCAAGCTCTAACAAACGCACCCTACTGTCATTGAATTGACTCAATTAAACTACATTGAATTAAAGTGAACTAAACTTAATTAAAGTAAATTAATTTAAAATTAAGTGGAAAAGAGGATTCCAATGGTTACCAACTTGAGGTCGAGAGTTCAAAGTTTAAACCCTATCACTTTTTATGCTTTCTCTCAATTTAGGAAAAGGAGAAAAAGAACAAAAATTATGACCTAGAAAGGTGTGTTTTTTTTTTTGTTTTTTTTTTTGGTTGGAGGGAGGGCACAGACTACAGAGGCCCTATCACCCAGAAAAGTTCATGTAGGGAAAGCTCTTGGGACCAAAATTGTTTGGCTTTAGGCTTTTAAGTTTTAGCCAACTAGATTGTGGTCCTGGCCTGGTGCTGCTTAGTGTAAGATTGCTTGTAAGATTGCTTAGTGTAAGATTGTGGTGAACCATAGGTTTTGTGGCTATTTGCCTACTTCCTCGGTTCCCAATTGATAGTTACATTGTAAATGGCACGGAGATTAAGACAATTTTACTTGTATTATTTTGTTCCACTTATACCCTCAATTAAATAGATATATATGGTGGAGGCCACCTCCAACCATCCAAAGCAAGAGAGAGAAAATGTTTGATGATTTTGGGGCCACACTATGGGTAAGGTTGTAAAACTATAAGAATTTTTTTTCCATTTTAAGAAATGTGACTATCAAAAGGGAACGGACTAAATAAGAAACGTGATTATCAATTCGGAACGGAGGGAGTATTTCAAACTCCAATGATCAAAAAGAGATGAGGTAGCTTAAGTTTGTGGCGGAAATGCATACTCCGTGCCTAACCCGTGAGTTCAAACTTCAAAGTCCAAACGATCATCTAGCCAGTGCAAACAAATAATCATGTAGTCGACCGTGAATATTCCTCATCTGAACCTAATCTCAACCTTGAAGTAGAGGGTGTGAATTGTGATTCCATCTATCTGTTGCCTTCAAAAAAACTTCAAAAAATCAAAAATATGATGAGATTTGCAAAAGAAAGATACCTCCAGGCGGACAACACCCCAAGTAGGCAACTATATCATGTGACTTTATTTATTTACTGATTAAATTGAAGGTCCTTAATTAATGTATTTCTGATATTGATCTGCGTGCGCCTGTTTATTCAGTTAGGTATCTGGATGAAGACGTTATTGTTATTGAGAGTATCATAATCAGATATATGACAGCAATTTGAAGGTTTCAGAATTTCAGACAGATTGCCGCCCATTGGTTTCGGGTATTCCGGGTATTATTATGTTTATTATACATGCCCATTGTTTTATGTCTCCATCATCCAATTTGATCCTCTTTTTTCCCCATTATTCGTGTTTTTTTTTTTTTTTTTTGGGATGGAAACCATTATTCGTTAGATATCATTCGCTTGCAATTTGCAAAATTGTGCTGAAATCTGAAAACATTTCTAAAAGTATCGGATCTGCTATTTAGTGGGCCAAAAATGATAATTGGATAAGGCGACTAGGCGAGGCTCACAATCCGATTTCAACAAAATTCTTGCTCTCCTCGTTCGTCTTCAAATTAAACTGTGATTTACACCAAAATAAGAAAGACTTGCTGTCTGCTATAGGCTTTTTAATAAGAAACATGGTCTTCAATGCTATACTAGCAACCAAACTCCGTGATGTTGTGTTCAACTTCTAATGTTATAAGTGTTACAAAATGTTAAATAATAGTGAGGATAGAGTCTCACATCGGAATATTTAAGGGAGAAACACCAACATATAAGTCATGTGAGCTACTCCTTCTATTACCAATTAGGGCTCGTTCTTTTCAACTGGAAACTAGAACTGATAACTGGGAGAAACTGGACAAAACTGGTGAAAACTGGGAAGTCTAACCAGTAACTGGGAAAAACTGAAAATTGTTTAATTTTCACTGTTAATAATAATAATAATTTAGTTGTTATTGTTGTTGTTATCATTATTATTCAAATTGGACAAAATTGGATTTTGTAACTGGGCAAAACTGGACAAAACTGGAAACCAGTTGAAAAGAACATGCCCTTAGGTGGTGTTTACTTGCTTGCAATGAAATAAAATGTTATAGGGTAGACGTGAGGTGGAAAAGGAAGAAGGGGGAGGAAGAAGAGGGAAAAAGTGAGATTGATTACACCATTCAAAGTAATCATCATTACATGTGAAAAGTTGAGCAAATTGTGATTACATTGAATCATGCAATCAACTCCACTTTTCTTATCCCACTCCTCTCACTCCTTCACTTTTCACCCCATATTTACTCTATAAAATGATTACATTGCATTACAATTGATTGCAAGTTAGTAAATGAGCCCTTAGTTTTAGGATGGACGCTCATTTAACTTTTATGTGATTTTGCTCTCCTCATTCATAGGCCATGACCAAGCCCGTTGAAAGTTTAATACAAAATAATTTATGAGGTTTTGCTCTCCTCATCTATGATGTCCAAGCCCGTTGAAAATTTAATACAAAATATTTTATGTGGTGGATATTTCAATCCATGAACCAATAACTAAATAATACGGAGTAAGATTTACATGGTGATTACTATTGGATATGCTAAGGCGCACCTATCAACATTGATTTGATGATAAAAGTTGTGACTTATTTACTAGTGGGTCAAATGTTCTTCGTTATTATAAATACTAAACAATTTAAAGAAGTTTAGTTTATTGAAATAACAACCTATTTTTTCTCCTTCCAAATAACATTATTCTCCATCTCTTCTGATCTAGGGTTGTTACATGCCTTTTTATCGATGGTAAGTCATCCTAACTTTATTATTTTTTTGACGAGCAAAAAGAAAAAAGAAAACTTTATTGTTGTATTTTTATTTTTTTCCAATAATTCTTGAATATCTTTTTAGCAGGTTTTCGTATCTTTTTTTTTTTTTTTTTTTTTTTTTTTTTTTTTTTTTTGCTCGTTGAAATGTTGCGTGGTTGTATTCAAAAGAACAAAAAAAACAAGCATACAACCTAAATACCGCTAACATGGGGGAACTCTTCCGGAAGCAAAGTTCCAACAAAAGAAGAGTTTGCCGCCCAAGCCGCAAAAGTATGAGCAATCTTGTTTGAAGTTCTGGGAACAAAGCATAACTTTACATTAAGAGAAAGCAATAAACTTGAGCACTCAAGCAAGATCCATCTGAGCTTCCACGGAAAAGGGGCACCACGATTGATGTCGTCAACCACAACTTTCGCATCACTGAAAACACTCACATTGCTAATGTTTTTTGAGTGGATCACTTGCAAGGCTTCAAGGATAGCCCTAGCTTCCGCTACTCCAGGATCATTTGTAGGAGCCTCAGTCGCTCCTACTTCTAGAATGTCTCCTTCCTCATCCATATGAATCCAAGAGAGAGAGCTACATTTGTCATACGAACTGCTGCATCCACAAAGAAACCCTGGGTTTGCTGCGTAGCATGAACAGAATTATGCGACTTGTTACGTGGCATTTGCTCCTCATACGCCTTTTCAACCTCATCCTATCTTTTGAGAACATTGTTAACTAGTTCCTGGGCATCTATCTTTTCTCCTTTGTGGAGTGTTTGGTTGCGTGTCCACCACAACTCCACAAGGAATCCAAAAGGATAGCATCTTTGCGGGAGAATTCAGCACCCTGCATTTTTCCCATCCCTTTTCGTAAATCAGAGGTGTAGAAATTAGGATCAATCCAAGCTAAATCCTATTATTCGGATACCTTTAGACATTTGGTTTCTCAGAGATTTTTGCAGGCATTCACAATCTCCTCACTAATCCAGAGTAAAAATGCACTACATAAATTCACAATTTCCTCTCCAAAACATTATTCTTAGAAAGACTAGCTAGCAGGCTACCATCTGAATTACCTCGGTGCAATTGGACTCGGCGCATTGACTCGTTGGCACGATACTTTTGGTCGGCCCAGATAGGAAATGGGCTAAACTGGGTAGAAGGGATGAGGGCTTCTAGGGCCTTGATGGTTTGCGGATCAAGATCTTGTACAGTGTTACCAACACATAATCTGCAGTGCAGTCTGGGCGTCTTGGAATGCCTGTTTGTTGAGCTTACGCATGTTTCTTCTTCTTATTCTTCTTTTTTCTAACCCTCCCTGTAAAAGAAAGGTAAAGGATCGGAGTTTTTTTTATTCTCTCTACATAAATGAGAATTCAAACCCCTGACCAGGGGGTTATAAGGGTAGGGCTCTTACCACTTGATCTCCCACCTCATCCTTAAGCTTACGCATGTTTCTTGAGGTATCATTATATTGGAGATATGACATCAAGTTTTTTTTTTTCTTTTTTGTTGAAACTTTTTATCAAGCCAAATCAGTAAAAGGGCATATAGTCAATAGTCAACTAGCATCATAGTCGACCAAATTCCCTACCTTTTAGAAAGGGTTGAAATCGACTACACAACCACAATCATTTAATCGGACTAAATGGACAGAACATTACAAAACACAAATTAAAAAGAGCTCTTTCCAAACTAAAACTACCCAACTCATGACAAAAAAACTCCACTTAAATAAAAACAATTTTGTTACTGTAAAGTTAAAAAAGAAATAGCTACTTGTAAACCAGTGACATCAAGTCCATTATTTTTACTCCTGGTATGTAATCAATAGGGTCCTCAGACGTTTATCTATTGTTAGAAAAACATTGGTGTACAAATGGAAGAGTTAATAGTTGACAAACAACCATTTCCATCCTAAAAACTACCCATCTGGCCAAAACCTCAAATTTCGGCTTGAAGTTTCAATTTGGACCAATTTCTTAATCAGCTCCAATGGGGTGTCTTGATCTTGAAAGCAACTTTGCCTTCTATGGAGCATACCACAACAACCCAGTCAATGTTTTCATACATATGTTATCAGTTTGGCCAATTCTCTTCACTTACCTTATGCTATTCCACTATGTTCCAATGATTTTCTTCCCTGATTTGGGCCTATTTCTTATTTTGGTATATGGTATGTGCTATGTGAGTATGGATAAGAAAGCTGGGTTTTTGGCTGCTCTGCTTTGTTTACTCTGCTGGTTTGGAGCTTCTGCTTTTGCTAGGCAAATTGGATTTTCTTTGGCTTGGAAGGTATTTTCTCTTTTTTCTGCAGTTTTTCCTTTCTTATTTTCTCATTTCAGTGCTCTTGGTACTTACAACCAGGGCCAGGCTAGAAGATTAATTGGCAAGTTTATTGGTCTGCATATTTCTTACTGTTCTCTAAGTTGTACGTGTATATTTAATATTTACATACTCCTACTGTTTGTTATGAAAGATAATCTCATATGTATTGCATGCACTTCTTCTTTCTTTCATTATTTAGTATTTACCCGCATGAAGTCCTGTTCTTGGGGGATTCGGCCATGAGCTCTGATGCGTTCTACGTACGTAAGTTACCATCAGATAACCTCTGCTGATGACGAATACTCGGAATAACTGGATTTGACCTGCTTCATCAGATTGTCCATATGTTTCTATTCTTAAGTGTCATACAGTAGTCAGGTAGGTGGGTGTGCGAGGGTTTGATACACAGTTTTGATTGTCTTACCGCGAAACAGTCCTATACAAGAACTTTTGTTCTTAGTAATTTGCTGCTTGCATTTTGAATTATTGGAATGAAAAATCAGAGAGTCTTAAGTATGGGGTTTAAACTTAAATAATGTTCGGTGGTTCTTCAGATTCAAATTCTCTTATCACAGTTACTTTGTCATCAATTTCCATATTCACCAGGTGGTTTTGCCATCTCAAGTGTTGTGTTGGTCAGCGCAGTTCATTGGTCATGGAGTATTGGAGGTGATGATTGCTGCTTAACCCTGAATTCTGATTCAGTAATCGTCTATGGAAAGATCGAGATGGATGTATGTAATTGCTTCTAACCATATAAAATTTATTGACAGAAACGAGCACCCAGTCTTCTCGACAACTTTGTGCTAGCCTTCATAATGGCTCCTTTCTTTGTGTTACTTGAGGTAAGCGTTGCTGGAATTAACCTCATTTCATGAGCTGAGTGAAATAAAAGCCAAGATGCTCTAGACTGGTAAATTTTGGACTGACATAACGGATATAATGAACTTGTCACAGGCTCTTCAACAGTTCTTTGGGTATGAACCATATCCAGGATTTCATGCAAAGGTGAAAGTCATCATAGATGCTGATATTAAAGAATGGCAAGAGAAGAAACACAAGAAATTGACTTAATTAGCATGCAGCTTATGAAATGGAGTGAGTATTCACAAGGTCTAACTTCTCCGAGTTTCGGATTTCAGCTCTGTATGTATTACATTTACATCACTGTATTGGCTGTTATATTGGCGTGTATAGAAGGTTCAAGCAGGAGATGGAAAACTACTTGTACATCTAATAAGTTCTCCCAACACTGTTTGTAATTCACTATTGTACAATGTCACTTATTCAGAGCATAACTACTTGTATACTTTGAATAGTGGTTAGACAACCACTTCACTAATCACTAGATTCAACCTTGCCAATTAGTAACTAATACAATCTCATGTTTGAAAAAGTAATCCTAAATCAATACAACATACTTTACACCTTCAACTTTTCAATGAATAGGTCTATGTTTTTCTCTGAAGTTCCATTAGCTCCCAATGCATTCTCCATAACGTTCCTTACATCTTTCATATTTTCCCTCAATTTATCTCCTAAATCTAGACCCATAAATTTCTTAATTTGTGCAGCAATCTTCTCTCTTTTTAGAGGATTACCATCGGTCAAATTGATCCCTACTTTCCAATCATCAACCACTAATTTTCTATTAGTGGGTTGATCAGTGAATACAGGAAAGCACAACATTGGAACACTACACCATATACTCTCAAGTACGGAATTCCATCCACAATGTGTCAAGAATCCACCAATTGCCGGATGAGATAATACCGCGATTTGATTGGTCCACGGAACAACGATCCCACGGCCACGAACCTCTTCCTCAAATCCAACGGGCAAGAGATCATCAGCCTCACTAAGCACCGTACGTGGGCGAAGCACCCAAACAAAATCAACATTGCTTAGAGCAAGCCCATGTGCTATCTCCAAAACATCATCCTTAGAAAAACTAGCAAGGCTACCAAATGAAACATACAATACTGAGCCATGGGCTTTGGGCCCAAGCCACTCAGTACAATTGGACTCGGCCCAAAGACTTGTGGGCACTGTACTTTTGGTCGGCCCAGATAAGAAAATGGGCCCAATTGTGTAGAAGGGCATGAGGGCTTGTAGGGCCTTGGTGGTTTGTGGTTCAAGTTCTTGTACTGTGTTGCACAACACATAATCTGCTGATCGAACGTCTTGAAATGCCTGAAAAATGAGCTTATGCATATTTGTTGAGGTATCATTGTCCTGGAGATATGACATCAAGTCCTTTGGCTCCATTGATTGTACTCCTGGTATGTAATCAATGGGGTCCTCACGTTTATCTATTAGTAAAACATTAATTTATATTATTATTATTAGCAATGGTTAATTGTCGTCATCATTACAAAAAGCAGAGGTTAGTGCCTTGATACTGACATGAAAATGGTAGTAAACTTATGATAATCTATTTAAATGAACATAAAGCATTAGTCATTTGAATACATAATTGAAACTTAACCTATCTACTGACTACAACAGTCCTTGTTCTCACCTTTTCAGGAGCATCCAAAAACATCATTTTAAAACTAAAGAAAAAGATCTATCTATAGTTGTCCTCTAGTACAATTATCAAAACTACAAGTATGCTCTCCTTAGTCATCATAGAAATAAGCTTAATTCAGGGCGTGTTTTTTTCCACTCAATTGTACTAAACTCTACTGAACTGAATTAAATTGAATAGTAATATGTGAGAGAAAAAGTTGATCGACTAAACTGAACTGAACTAAACTCATTATTAAGTAAGTGGAAAAGAGCACACCCTTAATATGGTAAAAGTACCACTATCGCACATCATATATTTATAATGGCATTTTTTTGAATTCATTTCAATCCTTCATAAAATATTTCACTAATGAGTAATGACAATGCCAGTAGGAACAGAGGAGCACATTATTGACCCTATGATTTTTATGAAGGCATTGCGAAAGAGAGAGATTATTACCGGGGGATTCAAAGTGGCGATGGTCTCGAAGGAGATGAACATGGTAGTAAAGATCAAACACCAAAGCAGGTTCAGTCCAAAATGAGGCATAACTTAGCCCAAACTTATTAGCAATCTTAGAGGCCCAAGGATAAAACGTATCAACAATCAACACATTTACTTTTGGTTGTGACCGTAATACTACTATCTCCCTTACTATGTCCTCAACTTGACCATACATACCACCATGCATAAACCACTCTAGGTACTCATCCAACCTGCCCGTCCGATCAAAATCCAACGGAAGCCCGTCGGACATGACCTGGTATCGGATGTCGAGACCGCCGGCCGCCTTCCTCCGAGCACCCTCGAATATGTCGTCGGAATAATCCATGTCTTCATGGTGATGGCTCATGTTGCCGGTCCTAATAGTAGCTTTGGTTATTTGTTGGTGTACGGTCTCAAAGGCTAGGAAAGTTATGGTGAAACCCTTTGATGCAAGCTTTAGGGATAGACGGATGAATGGATTTACATGGCCTTGAAGAGGAAGAGAGAGGAGGATCGCATGGTGATGATTGGAGTTTGTTTCCATTTCTTGCCCCCCCTTTTTTTTGGCCTTGAAGATGCAAGAAGTGAACTAATATGGTTGAGATAATACTAGTAGAATTTTGAACGGTCGATGTTTGCAGCTACAGCTTTGTTTGTCCGGCCTCTATATATTAGAGAAATCACATGTTCCATAGTGGAGAATCCAAGGGATGAAACTGGTTGGGTTTTTTTTCACTTACTTTATAATTGATTTAGGGTCTGTTCTTCCCAACTGAAAAACGTTTATATTTATTACTGAAAATTTGTTTTGTTGAATTTCGTTGAACTTTATTGAACTTTATTTAACTTTGTTGAACTTTGTTTATTTTTGTTGAATCTTGTTGATTCAAGTGTTTTTTATAACTAGTTTGTATATTGGTTTATTTAACTTTGTTGAACTTTGTTTAACTTTATTTAATTTTGTTGAAGTTTGCTGAAATTTGTTGAAGTTTGTTGAAGTTTGCTGAAATAAACAGAAATAAGCCGGGGAGAACAGACCCTTAGTTAAATTTAATGGAGTTCAGTCTAATTAAGTGATGTATAATCTTAGTTCAATTCAGTGAAAAAGAACACACTCTTAACTAGGATTAATTTATTATTTTCTTAATTTGATTACTAATCAAAATGTTGGATTTGGTCAATATATAATTTTGGTTTTTTAAAAGAATAATGTGCTTTACATCACCTCAAGGCAAATTAAATAATCAAAGTAATACTTAAAAGATGTACAATCAAATGATCAATTATATCAAATTCAAATTATTTAACAAAAAGTAAGTTTAAAAAGTCTCACTAGTTGTGAGGTTCTTTTCCAGCAAAGGGTAATAGAAGTCACATCGTCATCATGGTACATTTTATACATTATAGAGTAGCATATATGCACATGGAATAATTGATGAAGTGGACAACACCCCAACTAGCCAACTATATCATGTGACTTTTATTTATTTATTAAATTGAAGACTCGGCCCAGAGACTCGTGGGCACGACATTTTTGGTTGGCCCAGATAGGAAAATGGGCCCAATTGTGTAGAAGGGTATGAGGGCTTGTAGGGCCTTGATGGTTTCTGGTTCAAGTTCTTGTACAATTGAAAATTACAAAAACTTGTGTGGACTTAGTTTATAGTGGACCAATATTTGGAGTCACCCCCTACTTCACCTGAAGTCACCCTCTTCTAATAGTGGAGCCACTCCTAATTCACATGGAGTCACCTCTCAAATTTATACTTGGCACCACCCCTATTTCACCTGGAGCCACCTCCCATTTTACTGGCCTGTAGCCACCACCTACTTTACCTGAAGTCACCCCTCAAAATTATTTAGTCCACGGTGAATTAAGTCCACACAAAACATGCTGATCGGAAATCAAGACAAACCGGGCACTAAAGTGAGACGTGAAAACACCCGATCCCATTATCCCATTCCGACTCGTTACTTATGTCATCATTCCCACTTCTGTGTTGCATAACACAATATCTGCTGATCAGACGTCTTGAAATGCTTGAAAAATGAGCTTATGCATGTTTGTTGAGGTGTCATTGTCTTGGTGATAAGGGGTGCGTTTTTTAGAGTTTACATGATCAGTTCAGTTTAGGTGTTAATTGAGCGATTTTCAATTCAGTTAAGTGATGATCAGTTTAATTTAGTGATGTTGAATTCAGAAACATACCTTTTGTCTCACATATAAAGTAGTGTTAATTAAATTCAATTTAATAGTGTCCAGTTCAGTAATGTTGAATTCAGTTCAGTCCACTTCAATTCTGATAAATTCATCTCTAAAGAACGCACCCAAAATATCAAGTCCTTTGACTCTATTGATTGTACTCCAGGTATGTAATCAATGGGATCCTTGCGAGTATCTATTTGTTAAAGCAGTGTATAAATGGAAGATTTACCACTTAGCTTGGACTTTATCAAGCAATAAATCTTTGCCGTTGCCATTACAAAAAGCAAGGCACTAGTACTATGTTACTAAGACTCTGTTTGATTCAACTTAAATTCACTTAAATTAAGTTTAGTTCAGTTTAGATTATGATTATTATAACATTTATCATATTTATAATAAATAATTGAGATGGATTGGCGTCACCAGGAGACCATGGAGTTTCAAGAGAGAATTGAGATGGCTTAGACAACATTGTAGAGGTAAGCATCCTTTGAAGAAAATCAGGAAGGCAGCTTTGCTAAGCACAGTCTACCACCTTTGGCTGGAAAGGAATGAAAGAATTTTCAACACCAAGATGTTACCTCTGAGCAGCTGGTCTCTAGCATTAAAATCTCAGTTTCTGTTAGAGCGTATGCATTATTTAATGAGCACGATGAAGGAAGTACCTAGTCTGATATGAGTAGTTGGTAATATTTTTGTGTAGGCATTGTAAGGAGATATAAGTATGCGTATTGTTAGGATTAGGGTTGTTTAAAAATATCTGAATCCGATCATCCTATCCGAAAATCTGAAAATCCGATCCGAAAATATCCGAAAAAACGGATATCCGAAGTTTCGGATACGGGTTTGGATAGCAATTTTCAAAAATTTCGGATATTTCAGATATCCGAAAATCCGAAATATATTAAAAGAAGCACACGATTGTACACAATCTTGCTTGGTAGCTCAGTGGGCTTCCTTCCTTTCTTTTCTAGTGGGCTTCATTACTTTCTTTTCTTTTTCTTTTTTTCTCTTTCTCCATTCTTTTAGTATTTCTAGTCAAAGCATCTCGTTCTTTTCTAACCTAATATTTCATTTCGCCTCCCTCTTGGTCTCTTTAGTTCTATTTCTTCTTTGTCTTCTTTTCCAACATTTTCCTTTCAATGTTCAGATCTAAGTTTGCAACAATACGAAATCATGGCAGTAACCACTAACTTTTTATTTCACTTAATTGAAACCCCCAACTCATTTCTTGCTAACCTCCATAGTTGTCCACCCATTTCCTCTCCTCTCCTCTCTCCTTCCATTCTATACCTGGGACTTACTCGTTCAAACACAGAGGACGACGACCCACAATGGCCATGACCTCTTTTTCTCGAGCTTGGTCGATCTAAACGAGCAAAGGAGCCGTGAGTTTCAAGATCTGTTGTTCTCCACTGCACCCACCTTTCGAAAATCATACCCTCTTCAAATTCTCGGATATTCCATTAAGATAAAAGAACAAAATTGACAAAAAAAAAAAGAAAAAATATATTGTTTTGGATATTCGGATAAATCCGAAACCGTATCCGAATTTTCGGGTATCCGAAAATCAGGTATCCGGAAATTTCGGGTATCTGGGAATGAACAACCCTAGTTAGGATACCACATTGATATGCCTTCTCATGTAAGTACTTTGCCCAAAGGGTGTCACATTGGCATCCATTTGGAGAATGGAATGAAATGCTTACCATTTTCTAAAAAAAATAAATAATTATAATGATTAGAATAATTATAATAATTCAGTTTAGTTAAGTTTTAGTTCAGGGCAATTAAGTTCAGTTCAGTTTAAGTTCAGTCAATTAAGTTCAGTTCAATTAAATTAAGTTACGTAAAATTCAGTTGAATCAAACAGAGCCTAATAAACTAATATTTCATGAATATAATATGAAAGCAGTAATATTATCATAGAATTCGAAATTCAACCTATCAAACAACATTAGATTCTAAAAGCAGATACATCGTTTTCCAAATAAAAGTATGATCATTAGGCTTAAACAATTAGCACTCAAGGTAGGGATTAAGGGTATATTCTTTTTCACTAGCTTTCTTACTAATTGGTTTAGTTTAATGATCTTTTTTTTTTCTTCTCACATATTACTATATATTCTGTTCAATTTAGTAAGATTCAGTTTAGTTTAGTGGAAAACAACACCCTCTAAAAATGTCACGTCAAACACTAATAATTGAATTTTTGAATTTAAATATGTATTATCTTTTTTTCTTTTTTTTTTTTCTTTTGAGGGGCAAATATGTAATATCTTTATTTGTAATTTTCTTATTAAAATTAAATAAAAAGACTCAGTGAGTTGAAAATTCTCACTAATGACAAGTGCAAATTTGCAGTGAGACATTATTGATTTTATGAACCATAGCTACCAAGAGGCTAGAGATGAGAGTGAGAGTGAGAGATTACCGGGACAATCAAAGTGGCCATGCCCACGAAGCAGATGAACATGATAGTAAAGATCGAAAGCGAGAGCAGGCTGAGTCCAAAACGAGGCATAAATTAGCCCAAACTTGTTAGCAATCTTAGAGGCCCAAGGATAAAACGTATCAACAATTAAAACATTTACTTTTGGTTGTGACCGTAACGCTATCTCCCTTACTATGTCCTCAACTTGACCATACATACCCCCATGCAAGTACCACTCTAGGCACTCCTCCAATCTGTCTGTCCGATCAAATTCCAACGGCAGCCCGTCGGACATGAGCTGGTACCGGATGTCGAGACCGCCGGCCTCCCTCCGAGCAACCTCGAATAAATCGTCGGAATCCGAGCCACCATGGTGACTAGTGTCGCGGGTCCTAGCTTGGGTGATTTGATGGTGTATGCTCTCAAAGGCTAGGAAAGTGATGGTGAAACCCTTTGATGCAAGTTTTAGGGATAGACCGATGAATGGATTTACATGGCCTTGAAGAGGAAGAGAGAGGAATATTGCATGGTGATGATTTTCATGAGTGGAGTTATTTGCTTTCATTTTTTTTGCCTTTTCTTTTGGTGTTTTTGTTTTGGCGAAAGGGATTTTAACGGTGGGTGTTTGTTTGTCCCTACATTGCATATAAGTGGAGAAAAATTTGAACTTACCAGGATTTGTACTTCTTTGACTGTTTCTTAGTTTGATCACGAATCAAAGTGTTTGGTTATTTGGTCAAGTTTTGGCTTTTGAAATTTCCATGTCTAGATCACATGAGTATTGTCCCTATTTTATATCATGTCAAATAGAAAATTGAAAATTTATGGTATACTTTTAGCATTTGAGAACAATTGAGAATTAAGACTAGTTTCGATCATGATTAATTAAGATTTGTCAAGAGAATAAATAGTTCCATTATAGTGTGTAAGCCATAGCAATTTAGCAACACGATAATCATATCTATGCACATATAAGACTAAAAATATACTCCATATTACCTCTGTTGGGGAAATTACTAATACTTAAACGATATACATAGAAGATTAAATTACTAATACTTAAACGATATACAATGAATAACGTCTAAGATATATATTTTCCAAACATTAGCAAATTCAAATCACGTAACGGAATGTAAGTTTGAAAAATCTCACTATAGGTCTATAGCGTCTAAGGTGAACCTCTCAACTCATGAAATGGATAACAGCAATTCAAAATATACAGTATGTTTCTTTAAAATAATGCCGAATTGTATATCAATTGTGTTAGTGAAACAAGTACTGGAGATTTAGAGTGATCAGCTGTATATCAATTATTTCCACCAATGGGCAATAGAAGTCACATTGTCATTATGGACATTTTATACATTATAGAGTAGCATCATATATGCACATGGCATTGATGAAAATGGTAAAGGCTCATTTATTAACAAGCTCTTCTTTGCGGCCAGCATCCTCAAGCTCTCTTAAGCTTCCAACTTTTTGCTCAATCTCCTCTATCAGCTCCTCACGCCACAATGCTGCTCTTGCTGATTCTTCTATGTCTTCTTGCTGCGTTTCACACAAATGTTTAATCAACCATTCAAACACCCAAAAAAAAAAAAAAAAAAAAAGGAATTGCAAGAAAAGAACAGGAAAAAATGTCAAGCGAGTATGTATGAAGCCGCCTCAAAAGAGAACTACTATAGGTCTAGAATAGTCCTCGTAATGATTTGTTTCATATGAAATGTTGTCACCAAGTGCTACTTGATTTAAGGAGGAGGTTACCCGCCCAATAATATTGTAATGTCAGCTCGAAGAGAAATGGGTAAAGATAAACGAAGTGTCATAGTCCTGTAGCATTGCAATTTACAGAGCAAGTTTATAGCTGAATCTAACCAGACATTGTTTAAATTTGACAGTGAGTCAGAGTAAGATATGAGATTTAGCGGTAGATAGTATACCTTCTCATAAACCCAATGGCCTGTTCCATCTCCACCATCTTTCCTGTAATGCTCCGAGTCATAGTACGGATCCTGTTACACCCAATCAAACTCAATACAAGTTGTTATTATACATCCATATCTTTTAATTGCCATAATCACATTCTTCACATCCTTGTTAGATAGAGTATCATATTACTAGAATTCATAAGTTCATTAAACCAGGTCTTCTTAGAATGTTGTGATCTTGGCAATAATATACCACATTTGATCCTCATGTATTCACACCAATCATGCATTAAAGTAACAAATAATCTGAGAATGAATTTTTCCCTTTAATTTGCTCCATTACACCGTACCCTCAATCATTACCCGAATCCAAACATGCCCTCTGTATACAGGGAACATAAGGATTAAGACATAAACATAGGTCTCGAACAAGTGCTTACCTTAGTGGAACCGAAAAAACAACAGCCCCAACAAGTGAACATGATGTAGAAAGTATCTATCACAAAGTAGAAAAGAATAAGGAAACAAGAACATAATCTTAGGAAAACCATTAGGTTCCAAAGTAATTAAGCAAATTCAGGATCAAGATGTGAATAAGCTGTAGAACTTACAAACACTTTTGATGGCATCATCATTAAGGTGCCAAATTGATTTGTGAGTTATAAGGTCTTTTGTTTGGCCTGGTATATGCTCAACAAGGACTGCCATTAGAGGCCAATCTGGCAGAGCATTTACTCTCCCTATTGACCCTCTTCCACTCTTTTCAACCTTTATTCAAATTATCCAACATTAGTAACTAAGACTTTTAGAGGGAGAAATATTATGTGACAGAAAAAGCTTACTTGGTGCTGTAACTTATTGCCAAATTGGGAAATTGAACATTGCCTTAACTGCAGAATCAAAGATAATAGATAAACAATGTGTAAAAAAGAGTTTAATGCAAAATCAAATGACATATTAGAATCAAATGAATATAAGAGTACCAATTTAGGAGGGTTACTAAAACTGATGTCTAAGTTTGGTGGGTTGAGAGGAGAGCGATGAAGGCATGGCTTAGATAAGGTGAAACTCATGATAGCCTCTGCCATTTTTCAAGAGTTCAAATGTGGGAGCTTCTTTTCTCTTGTTCAATTTCATATGCAGCTTACCAAGTTGTTTTTTTTTTTGGTTCAATGGAGGGAAAGGGATAAGGGCTAAGGCAACCACTTCCATTCATAATTTCCCTTGTGCTTTTCACTGCATCTTTTATGAATTATGATACCTGAGAACACATTACAAATAAATTGGCCTATTAGCTCAGTTGGTTAGAGCGTGGTGCTAATAACGCTAAGGTCGCAGGTTCGAGACCTGCATGGGCCAAATTGTTTTTTTTTTTTTTTGTATTTATCTCTGTCCTTTTTTTTTTTTTTTTTTTTTTTTCTTTTCTTTTTTGGATTTTTGTCTCAACCTCTTAAGCTTCCATTTCTGCCATTCCTTAGCATTAGAGTGTTTTTGCCTTCTACGCATTGATAACTCCACAACCAAGAAAAATCGTATGGGCAAACAATTCCTTTATTTTCTATAGTAATTTATACGAATTAATTTGTTTAATTAATTCTTCAAGTTGACAAACATGCTCTTTTCTCTACCAAAACCCTAATCCTCATCTTCATCGATAAAATTACCCACCTAATAAAACCCCAATTCACGGCTTAAAATTTCAATTTTGACCAATATCTTGATCAGCTCCAATGGGGTTGTTTGATCTTGAGAGGAACTTTGCCTTCTATGGAGCATACCACAGTAACCCAGTTAATGTTTTCATACATATGTTGTTTGTTTGGCCAATTCTCTTCACTTTGCTTATGCTATTCCACTATGTTCCAATGATTTATCTCCCTGATTTAGGGCTATTTCTCACATTGGTATATGGTGTGTGCTATGTGGGTATGGATAAGAAAGCTGGGTTTTTGGCTGCTCTGCTATGTTTACTCTGCTGGTTTGGAGCTTCTGCTTCTTCTAGGCAACTTGGATTTTCTTTGGCTTGGAAGGTAAATTTTCTATTCTTCTGTACTCAATACTGGTCTCACTTAATTTTATTACATTTATCTGTCATACTTTCTTTGTTATGTGATAAATGCTTATGTTTTATGATGATTGTAGACATAGTCTTAATCGATGCTCAGGATGGTTCCTGGGATGGGTATGGGTTTGGTGGCAAATGTTGATTTTGATGTTGGGAGGGGTCATAAGAATGGAATATAAATCAATGTTGCATGTTATTGAAACTTTAACTGCTGTGGGGAAGGCTTATACCATGGTGTCCCTTACCCATTGCCCTTGGTTTCCTCTAATTTGGTTTGGGTATAAGATCCTGTTTGTGTTCGTCTTATTTTAGTAGGGCTGCCATATGTTATATGGGTATTTTTGTTTTGATGATCGATAGTAGAAGGTAACAAATTCGAGATTTAATAAGGTCTCCATGGTTATCAGACAATTGAATAATATGTATAGAATGGAACCAATCATGTAAAAGATTCCTACTGATTTGAGGTATTCCGCACCTGCTGGGGATGCTTCAGATTATTTGACTGGTTATCGCGATTCTGTTAGCTCTTTCATTTATGCTGAAGATGATCTTGTACCCTTACACCTTACATGAGGAGCTATGGGTTTGCTGACAGAAATCCGCAAACCGGAAAGTTTGTAGAATGACTACCTCATTTGGGAGCTAGTCAAAGGAACCACCAGCTTTCATGGTCATCATCTGTGTTTGATCATTTTCTATCATTTTGAACAAGCTTTGTGTGGTGCCTGGTGGTGCTTTAAGCCCTTTTCACTTTGAGAATCTGTCAATTCTCATCCTAGTTTCTGGACAAGGGTGAAAGAATGGTGAAATGATTGTGTTATGGAGGGTTGGTGTTGCTTAGTTTATAAAAACTAAGTTGTGTGAAGTAAAAGTTTAAAAAGTGGAAAATGGAAAGGGCAGGGGATGTGAGTATTGAGACGAGGCTTAATAGACGGTTGTTGTTATTGATGTAATTGATTAGTGCTAACTACTTGACAGAGCAAGTGTGTAAGAAACAATTTGATCGGAATAAGTGTTAGAGATTTTGCTTTTGATGGAGAAAAGTAGCTGTAAGCAAAAGATGATATTTTAGTGGGTTAAGAAGGTGACACATATTCTACATTTTTCTTTCTGAATGAGTTTATTGTTGTGGGGGAAGTTGTATCAAGTGGTTATAAGTAAAGCAGATTTTATCTCTAACGCAGAGGAGAATGACTAGGTTAGGTATTAGAATCGGGAAGGCGTAGATGGTGGGGAGCCATCTTCGCAGTGTTGTGGTGCCTTTGGTTGGAGGGAATTGCATAGGTTTTTTGTGTGACTACACTCCCTCCTGATTTGCTTTGGGATAGGGTCACTTACTTGGCCTCTATGTGGTCTAAGGCAGCAGGAGCCGTTAGGAGTCAAGTCTTTCTGAGATTCAAGACATTGAGCTGATTTGTAAGTAGCTTTTTCAGAGGACTCTTTGTCCTCTACTTCTGTATTTCTGAATTCTTTTCATTTCTTATTTAGATACCTTTTCCTTTATCACAAAAAAAAAAAAAGTAGAAGATGAAACTTTCTCTACATAATGAAAAGCATAAAGCAATTTATTATTATTATTATTATTATTATGATTATTTACGTAGAGCTCCATGAGCTGTCTAAGACGGTAAATAGCATATTATATATGGTCTAATTGGTTCTTTGAAATGACAGTCCTCATATTCTTTCTGATAAACCTTTTTTGTAATTCATAGTATGACTAAGTAACTTCATTCCTTGTTAATAGTTGCAGCTTGGGATGTCTCCTTTGTTCTCATACAATGGGACCAGCGACTTTCATTGAACAACCTAGTTAGACATGTAATTCCTTCTTCCCCTTGGAATACCTTTCTTCAATGCGAATAATGATACCAGCTGCGCTGGAGATTTTCATCCTACCAAAGGCCTCCTTGACTTCTCCTCTCATGATGCTATGGCAAAAACTGAACTATGCCGTAGCTGAAGGGTTCCTTGTCTATGCTAAATTGCTAGCTAATAGTATTCTTATCGTGTCATTTGAGTTTTATACTTTGGGAAGCTCCATCCATTTTTCCACACTACTATAATTTCTTCAACTTGCTGTTAGTTCTAGGCAGCCTTCCATTAGTTGCTTCTAAAGTGTAGTCAACAATCATGTTCTAAACTCCACAGATGCCTACTTATCAAAAAAAATGAAACTTCACTGATGCCTAAACTTGTGGTATGGGAGTATGTTTTCTTCTAGGTTTGTGTCTATAGACAACTTTGATTTTTGTTGCTTGTCTATGCCCCACAGGAGAGTTTGTGCTAGAATTTGGATTTCATTGATTTTGGTAATCAACTGAAGTATGGAGACATTTATATCAAATACATGAATGGGTATCATAAATTATGCTTTTGCTTCTTGTTGCCGTTATTTTAGCTCTCCCCCCGCCCATATTGCTTCTAGCTGATTGTGGGCTATGCATTAGCTAGGGAAATGTAAACCTTTCTGCTTTGGGAAGTCTGATAACTTTCGTGTAATCTTTTCCTGCAATGATCTTTGCACTTACTATTTGACACCACTTGCCCACACATTCTCATTTGTGATTTGCGACCTCTGGTCTGGTACTGATCATGTAGGGGGAACCGGGGAGGGGGGGGGGCTGAAGATGGAAAAAGGAAGGAATCTCTTCATATATACAGTTTTAATATAATTTTCTGTTTTATTAAAAAAAAGATGAAAAAAGGGAAGGAGAAGGAGGTGCAAATGCCTCCATATCACTATAGTGATTTATGCCCTTTGTATTCCCTCTCCCCCATCTTGTCTTTAGTTATCCAGATAGTGACAACCAAAGCATACCATAGGTCATATTGTGATCGACTTGTTAATAGGTACAATAGAGTCGCTCACTGCCTTTGAAACTGAGACAGAGATTAAGATGCCTCTGGAAAGGAGGGAGAGAAATTATCTTTTCTTAGGCCAAAAATGGTTTATAAGATGGATGCAGTCAATTCTTTGATCCATCATTGAGAAATTTTTGGATCAGTATTGTACAGTTGGTGTCATGCTAGAGTTGGATGGTCGGTTCTTCACTTTTCTTGGACTGTTGCTTTGCATAAATTCTTAAACTATGCTTCACTATTTTCGAAATGATCCAAAGTTTTTTTTTTCCCAAGAGAAAATTATCAATGTTGAACAGTAGACTTTTCATGTACTTTTGACCTTGGATTTTCACGTTCTCTTGCACTAGTTAGTGAATGTCAAACAGAGACCACAGTAGCTATACTCCCAGTCCCCCCCCCTAAAAAAAATAATAATAAGAAAAATACCTTTCTTTGGGTGTGATATCCTAGCTAGAGCTGCTTTTCTTTTACGGAACTGCTTAATGTAAATCCGAAATTACTAAACGCAAATATTTTTGTCCTACTATTACCCAAAACACCCTTTAATCTGAAACACAACTCAATCTCCCTTTTTCTTTTCTCTCTCCAATCTCTCCATTGTCTTTCTTGTTCTTCGGTGTAGACTTCATCATGGACGATGGATATTTCAGGATGAATGATAATGATTACTACCTTATTAACAAATATGCTTTTAAGTTAAAAGAAGCCCTTATTGCTTCAAACTTCAATGTCTGGCGGCAACTAAATTTCAAAGTCTCAATTTGCATAAATTCCAAACTCCATGATCTGAATAACATGCGACCAAGGCACAAGCCACTAATTAGGGCTAATAATGGCAAATTAAATTTCAAAAATGAGCATAAGCCATTGATACAATTTCTGGGACATGAAATCTATCCCCGACCTCCTCCTGCCACCTTGTCCGTGGTAGCAAAGTCTTACCTTCACCACCACGTCCTCACCGCCTGTAGACATCCTGGCTGAGCCACAGACCGAGGAACGTGTGCGACTGCCTGAATTTTTTGGGAATTACAAGTAGGATCGATGAGAATGGTGATGGGAAAATAAGTTGGATTCATATGGGTGCAAATCACTGATCCAATTTCACAAAGTCGATGCCGTGAAACATGAACAAACGAAAGAGTAGGAGAGAGAAAGTTACTTCAAGGAAATTAGGTATGTATTATGAGGGGGGCATTTTAGGAAAAAGAAATTTGCATTTAGTAATTTGATATTTACATTTAGCAATCCCCTTCTTTTATTTTTATTTTTAGTTTTAGTCTTTAAATTTTAGTTCTTAACAATGGGAGCTGGGACCATCTCATACTCTGAACTGCAATAGAGTATGCAAACTCAGCTGACAGGAGACTTGACTGTGGAAGATTTTGCTTATGGCCCTATCATGATTCTTCATTGATAAGGCCAAGCAATATTCATGTTTCTCTCCCTAATAAAACAAGTAGTGTTTAATGGAAAGGAGTTATTGCTTGAATCATGTTGATGGGAGTAGGGATATGGATCAAGTGTCAGTGTGGATCTTAGGATATGAACCTGCTTCATCAGAGAGTCCATATGTTTCTGGTTTAGTCTTCCTAAGCATCATACAGTAGTCAGGTGTGCGAGGGTTTGAAAAATCTGAGTAACAGTTTTTTTTTGTTTTTTGTTATTTTATTTTATTTTGTTGTTGTTATGTGATTCTTGGTTCTCTGCTTGCACTTTGAATTGGAATCTGAGCTGAATATGGGGTTTAAATTATGTTCGGTGCTCCTTCAGATTCAAATTCAGATTCTTATTACAGTCACTTTGTCAAATTGCATGTTCAGGTGGTTTTGGCATCTCAAGTGTTCTGTTGGACAGCGCAGTTCATTGGTCATGGAGTATTCGAGGTGATTGCTTAATCCTGATTCTGATTCAGTAATCATCTTCGAAAAAGAGATGCATTTACCTAAATATTGCTTCTAACCATATGAAATTTCCCGACAGAAACGAGCACCCGCTCTTCTCGACAATCTTGTGCAAGCCTTCTTAATGGCTCCTTTCTTTGTGTTACTTGAGGTAAGTGTTGCTTGAACCTCATCATTTCCACTCTTATATGTTCCTTTTTTTTCATGAGCTGAATAAAATAAAGGCCAAGATGCTCTAGACTGGTAAATTTTGGACTTACATAGGGAATATAATGAACTTCTCACAGGCTCTTCAACAGTTCTTTGGGTATGAACCATATCCAGGATTTCATGCAAAGGTGAAAGTCATTATAGATGCTGAAATCAAAGAATGGCAAGAGAAGAAACAGAAGAAATTGACTTAGCTTATGAAATGGGGTATTCACACTGTCTAACTTCTCGGAGAACCTGATTTTAGCTCTGTATGTATCACTGTATCGGCTTTTACATCGGCGTGTATAGAAGGTTCAAGAAGGAGAATTTAGGAGATGTAATACTACCTGTACATCTAAGTTCTTCCAACTCATTTTGTAATTCACTAATAATGTGTAATGTCATTATCTAGAGATTTGAACTAAAGTCATTGGTTGCTGATTTATACTAGTTCTATTTCAAATTCACCCATTTCAGACTCGGTGAAACATTCCATTGAGGATTTGGGTTTGATCCAAATCCACAATTTTATTATTTCTAAACTGATGAATTGATCCAAACTTGAGACCTAAATCACCTTATGACACCACACCATCATATATATCATCGACTATCTTGGTAGGAATCTTTGCTAAGAACGTACGGTAATTGTAGTAAGAAATAATAAAAATACTATACAATATGGAGCCAAAAGAAATGGAAAGGCAAAGGAGAATAACTACAATTAAAAGCAGGTTGATTTGGTCTAACTTTGAGGGCGCTTAGATTGTCAAAACATAAACTTAGCCCTCATAATTTATAACTATTATTATCTTTTACAGCATAATTTCACCATATTTCTAATAATTCTTGCAAATTTCACCATATTTCTAATAATTCTTGCAAATTTCACCATATTTCTAATAATTCTTGCAAATATCGGCCATCCTAATTTATGAATTTGTGACTTAATAAATATGTCCACACAACATCACATTGACTATTTGGGTAAGAGCTTTTGCTAGGAACCTACGACTAGTGAGCTAATTGCACACGTAGTACTAAGTAACTAAGTACGAAGTAAAATAATAAAATACTACTACAACTGGATAAGTAAAACCAAAGGAAATGGAAAGGGGCAAGGACAAAAAGTACAATTGAAATCAGGAAAATTCGTAACAAAAACCTGATTTAGTCTAAATTGAAGGCGCTTAGATTGTGATTGTCGTGCGTGTTTAGCTGCGTAGATTAAAGTTAATGAGATTATGGACCCTAAAAAAAAGTCAATGAGATTAGAGTAATGTTAGAAGAAATTTTTAGCCTTAGTATTCTATTACTATTGATGGTGGTACATTGACTTGATTAATATTGGTGAGAGATCTACGAGAGGATTTTGCAACCGGTTAAAAGAACTAACAATAGTACATATTAACGAACATCATGTCATTACACCGATATGTGTGAGTGCTTGTCTTTTTTTGTCTCTCATTTGGTATAGTAGTTGTTCCAAAACTATTATCCAAAGAGATTTGCTTGTTATCTCATATATTACTACTCAATTAATTATGTTGTTCAATTCAGTTTAGTTCACTAGCGTTTTGTTTCATAATTTTTAATACCGAGTCAATTGATCTTCGCTTGCGGCATTATAAGAACTCTTATAAAACACGTGTTTTCTTTAATTCGAAAGTGCGATATATATTACTATTATGTAACACAATAAGAAGATAAGATTATTAATCAAATGTTTTTTTTTGAGCCAGCAGCGTTGTCAAATTAACCTAACAAATCTAAAAGATGCATGCCAAGTGCCAACCTTTTGATCAATTAACGATTCCGTAAGCGGATTAGCTTTTCCGTAAATGTAATCAACTATTAATATGAAACTTTAATTGAGGAATATGCTGAATAATTCTATCCAAATTCTTAAATAAATTAAAGAATTGAGCAGCTGTGCTTTACTCTAATTTGCTGTAGGCTGTAGGAGCAATCCCAAGATTTGCAGGGCTGACCAACAACAGCAGCAGATCCAACTCCGTGTGCTTTGTCTCCATCAAGCCACAATGCTTGGATAAATGAGACATCTATCGCCTAATTTCGTCACCAATGCTATTGCTGGCCTGGCCTATCAAATTGATACTCAATTCTACTTCTATGCTCATGTATTATACGCTGCCATACACGTAAAGATTTGCTGTATGTATTTATTTGCATTATCTAAATTGATTGGTCAAATTTTTCCTAATAATTTTATCCATAAATTTAAAATTTTGAATGAGTTGATCTTCATGTGGTAGAAACAACAACAAAAACAAAAGATATTTGAGTTCGAAAATTTGTATAAGTACTCTTTTTATAATATGTACTCATTCAGTATAAGCCCAAATAATCGAGAATATAGATATTTTTCCGATCGTTAAAGTATTTTATGAGCAGTTCACGCTCAAAGTGATATGAGATAGATTCGATGTCCATCACGTCAAAAAACTACAGCAAGTCTTATACGTATAAGACAACGTCGATCATATACAAGTATTTGTCATAAAAATAAGCCTAAATACACTTGCATAGTCCATTTCGAACAATTTATTCGGGTGTCAATGATAACATAGCAAATTTAACATGCCCACCATCTTCAAAGAGAATAAACTCTTAACTGTTTATGAAAAAAAGAAGAAGAATTTGAGACAGTATTCCAACTTCTAATCCTTGACTTCATGTAATTTCTCTCCCATTTCCTTTTGATAGATTCAAACTTCATTATAATTATAAAATCAATTCCTGATTTTCATTGTCATCATGCTCTTTACATCATGCTATTGGAGTATAATATATTAATTCTATGAAGCAATTTCCACTAATCTTATACTACAAAGATTTAAGCGCAAGATTTGATTAATTAGATAATTAGATGTCATTCTCCTTATTGCTATATCGAGGAAGAAAACAAAACAATCATTTTCTTTGGTGCTTCACCATTTATCTAAAAAGTTCGTCTACCTGCACATACGCTTATTAGTATATAATTGTTACACTCGTACTAGTACTATTAGTATATATATACATAGATACTCATGTTAGGCCGTTGATCTAATAGCACACAACAACTTGCTAATTATCTTATCTTAATCGTCCCTCTTCTTCATAGCTAATTTGCAACCACCAAAGAATTAATGTTAATCATGAAAATGATTGCTCACTTTAATTAATTTTTTTTCCCTTCTCTCCCAATTTTTAAGGGAAAGCAGTCTCAGGTGACTATCTAAAGAAACTCTCATAAAAATGGGACATGAAATTGTTAAAGGCGGCAATTTTGTTACAATTATCATCAAAATATTGAGAAGTTAATTTCTGCCATTCACAAATGATCCTAATAATATAAGAAACGAAATAATGACAAAATGTGATTAAGCATGTTTGTTTTTTGTTTTTTTGGACCACAAGTTTACACTAAGCCTCCTTTGGGCCAGGACTGCTATTCCTGTTCGCAACGACAGATCGATCCACAAAAGGGTAAATTGCTCCCACCGTGTCTCATTTCTCATAATTCGAACCCTCGATTTTGGTTAATGGATGAGAGTGTTGAACCACTCACATCAACCACTTATTAAATTAGCATGTGATTAACCATATTAACAATAATATGGTACTAAATGTCTAGTCTAGGCCAACTTCAAAGAGCTCGATCATGTTCGGAGGTAGACAGCTAAATAAGGTATTAGTGCAAGTTATCTGCCTATTGCTGAAACAATTCTAAAACCATTCATTAAAGAAACCTATGAACTCATCATAAAAACAAAGACACTCAAATAAACAGCTGGTTTCATTTCCTCAAACAAAAGTTAGCTACAGCCTACAAATTATCCATTTCCTTTGAATTCAACGTCACTTCACTTCCAGTCATCAAAACCCCTTACATTTAAGAAACTCAAATAAACAGCTGCCTAATGCCCATCTTTATCAGCATGTATGGTTTAATTAGATTACCATGTGAATGTGATTTCCAAATATACGCGGTGCATTGCATGCAACACAGCTAACTTTTGCCTTAACATGTCGACATGTTATAACATCTCAACTAAACTTGAGAAAGTTCACATCATGAAATGCTTATAAACTCATCATCTACATTTCATATATCCAAATCAAAAGTTATTTTATTCTTCTTTTTTTTTTTTCCTTCAAATGTTGTACTCAGGTGATATTAATAATGTATGTTAGGACAATTAGTGGCGAATAACATACAGGTTATTGTCATGACTATATGTGCGCTGCTAACTTGTATTGAATTGAATATTGAATTGAACTGAACTGAACTGGATATAAGTAAAGGAAAAAGTAACTTACTAATCTGATTAGCATTCACCTAAATTAAATTAAACTCTACTGACTCTAAAATTAAGTGAAAAAAACACACCCTAATTAAGTAATGTTTCTCATAGAATTAACACTACAATACATGTCTCAAAACTACAAAACGGTGCAACCTTGTATGTTTTTTTCTTTGAGGGGTGATGTAACACATCTATCTAGAAATTACAATGGTAGTACATATATATGACATGTATATTAGTACACGTAGGCTCCGGAAAAAAAAACGTAATTAATTAATTGCTTAATCAAATCATGAGTTGACCATTGCCTAATTCTTAAAGCATCTCCTACTCTACAATGAAATAAAAATCTTAAAGCATCTCCACCAAATTTCACGGGCATTTCAACAAACCACAAACAGCCACGTAGATGTCCCCGTTGAACCCACATGTTGGGACAGATGAGACATGGCCCACCTTCTGGCCATCTCAGCTTAATGCTTAATCGTCAACAGTAAGTTAAGAAGTTTGATTAGACTAAACAAAGTACAACCTTATAAGTCATGTTCAAAATCAATCAAATGTCGACACGTGGATGTATAAGTAGGCTGTCATTGGCTACGACGGCACTATCAAGCTCCCTTTTAATCAGGGAGGCTTAGGTGGCATATCAAATATGAAAACCTTGACTAATTAGATCTCTAATCAGGATGGTGTGTCATGTATGATGGTTAGATTGTGCATGGATATCCTTACTATTGAAATACCTACATAGACAATTAGCAAATTAAGGGGTGACACGCGTAGCGTAGCATAGCGTATCTTTTGTGTTGCTCTAGCCTCTAATGCTCTTTATTAAAAATAAGAGTTTTTTTTATTTTTTGTTTTGTTTTTAAAGAAGTTTTTTGCATTGCTGCAAAACAAAATACTTGTGATTAGCTTAAAATTAGATGTGTAAAATGTATGCTAATGATCATACTTCATTCATACATCCTTTGTGACGGTTAGGCAAGAATCAAGATATTATAGCTAGATAGGGCTCAATTTCTCTTGGAAAAAATAATACTCCTTTCTTTTCATGTATGTATATACAAGTGTATAATTAGCAATTTAATATAGCTTTGAAACTAAACATAAGTTGTGTAGCTCAATGATAGAGTACCCACATCTTAAATTCAAGGTTTAGTGGTTTAATGCTCAATTTTAAGATTGAAGGTGATATTTGTGTGTTGTGGGCTTATGAATTTTCGTTCCCTTTCCCCTGTAATGTAATTGAATATTTATTTTATTTTTTTGCTAATTGGAGGGGGGGGGGGGAATAAGCCAACTATAGCTTGGCCTAGTGAGCGTTACCATACTATGATGTAATTGGTTATGGATCAATTTTCTTGCCTTATCAACAAAAAAAAAAAAGTATAGTTTTGAAACTGTGTACTGTATAGCTATTTCTTACATACATAAGTACTATATATATACGTATATGGAATAATTTGTATAAATGGAGATATTGATCATGTGTAAATATCCTTATATGTAGCTTTGTCCCCACTTTGTTTTCTTAATGGGACATTGAGTGGCCTAAAGACACATGAAGAGAACCAAGAGTATATAGGAGTATATATCCTAACCGACTCATATAAACAAAGCTCATGCAATCCTTAACAAAAAGAGAAAACCCAATCCATAAAATTGGTAACTTTTGATACCTTTATAGGAGTTATCTTGTCCATTTTTCTTTGTAACTTTCTTTTCTCCCCAATTATTTCTCCTCATAATGAAGCTTTTTATGTCATTTTTTCATGCATGATAAGACCCATATGTTAAAATGTCAACAAGTGTAAAATAAAAGCACCTTTTTTCTCGGCTAGAAAGAATCCCAAAAGAACGAGAATATAATTTGTGATACGTTCATACTAATAACATCATTCATTCAATCATTTAGTACGCGCCTTGTAGATTTTTTTTTTGGGTTCACTATCAATCATATCCGCCGTCGACCAAAGTGACTACTATTTTTCCACACTAGCTTGTAGACACTTTAAAGACTGGGACAGTTGGCCAAGGAATTTAAATTTATTTCATGCCCAATGCGAAATTCGAACCCTCAACCTTGATTAAGGATAGATAAGTCTCTACCACTCAATCACACTTCTTTGATTACCCGCCACTTGTAGATGAGTACGATTGAGCTCACTTCTCTTTTAACAGTTTGGCGACCACAATTAATTCACAAGCGTTTAGCTGTTTGTTGTAAAAGGGAAGGTCTTAGACGCCTTTCTCTATTTGGGTGCTATTTTGCTTTGTTGTTTTTTTGTTTTTTGTTTTTTTTTTATGAAAGAATTTTCTTTGGTCCTTTAAATGAGGTCAAAGTTGGGGGGGACGCATCAAAAAAAAAAAAAAAAAACTGTTGAAAGTGAAAGAGATAATCTCCCACCTGGCCTTCCCCAACTGGACTCTCCAATTCGCTCCTCACGACGCCTCGCCTCCTTTTCAACATGATAGCTACAACAGTTAGGCATCTAATCCAATTAAACCATGACCTTTACTCACGAGTCCCAGCCTGATATAGTGCGCGTGTGGAAAATGCTAGACTTACACATGGTGTAATATACACTAATGTGTTTTGAGTCTATCTCTTTCCTCTACTCCACACTCCAATCACCTCTATAAAATTCAAAAGGACTCATGGAGGAGGAGAGAGAAAGACACATAAAGACATTGGTATATATTACACCATGTGTAAACCAATCATGGTCCTGCGTGTTCTTAAGGGTTAAACTGAGTTTATGAACTGAAGTGAGTTAAGTTGAGTTGAGTTGAATTGAATTCAATACCAGTGAAATGAAATAAATACCCTTATATTAAAGTGAACACTACTAAATTAAACTAATCACCACTTGATATGTGAGATAATATATATTTATGAACTGATGAACATCACTAAACTGAACTGGACCTAGTATGTAACTAATTTGAACTAAAGTTTTCTTCTCGACGTTTAACTCATAAAACCTTACAATATTAGATTTATTTGAATGTATGTGTTGAAATAATTCCAACGATACACGTATAATTGTTAGTATGTATAAGTATAAAAAAACATTAAAGTAATTATTATAAGCTATAAATGGACTAAACTAAATTGAATTGAACTAAAATAAAGGGGAAGAAAAGAAAGTGTAAGACGACATATATTGACATATTGCACATTAAACAACAGCAAGTTTTGTGTGAGACTAACTCAAAAAAAATTGGGCTCACGTTTTAGATATATAGGGATTACTTATGGTGAGCAGTGATCCTTGTGTCATTAAAAAGTGACCTCCTTCTCAACAAAATTTATAAAAATACCGTCTTATATAAGTTTTTGTGATTAACCAATTACCCAATAGTTTTTTGATTTTAATTTCCTGAACTTGACCACTAAAGGAACATATTATAGACCAAGTTGATTTTCTTTGTATTTGGATGTTAGTTTGAAAGTTTCAAATAATAAACTGAGATGGAAATTGGCAATTTGCCTTTATACTAGTCTGCTTAAGGGACTTGTAAACTATAATAATTCGCATAAAAAATTAAGCACTAGCAACATTGGTTTATAGAAAAGCCAACCCACTTTCTATATAATGCACTTATATTTTAGACCTACAGTCATTTTATAATCATTCTCCCCCTTTTTTCTTCTCTATTTTCATATTATTATTTTTTGTAATTTGTATGGTAGACGAATATTAATCTCGATCCAACTGATAAATTTCATAAAAAACAATGTCATTATAATAATTTTACATACTTTTCAAAATTCAAACTAAAGTGATAATGAGTTATGTTTACGATGTACTATAATACTCAATTAAATATAGTAGGGTAGAGATGATAGTAAAAGTTTCTTATTTGTTTATCCAAAAAAAAAGGGGGGGGGGGAGGGGGATTAAGAAGTAGAACTCTATTTTTTTTTTTGTTTCCAAAAAGTCTTTACAAACCTTTCCTGAAAAGTCTTGTACCCTATCTTAAATGTTGACTATTTCACTTGTTTTATCCTTAATAATTGTATCATTTTAAAAGGCTCAATTGAGAAAAGAGAGAAAAGGAAAACAACAAGAACAACACAATGGTCAGTATTCTTTTCAATTTCTAAATTAACAAACAATATAAATAATCATAGTAAAAAGAGAAATAATTATTTCGTGAAATAACATCATTTAAAGATTCACATATCGCCAATAGCTTGAAAGCACAGTGTGCTATACTAGCATGGCAGTTTGTTTTTTGTTTTAATTTTTTTTTACCCTATATTTCAAAAGGGAGACACTAATTATAATTGGAGGGCCACATAGGTCAATTTCAACTTTGAATAAAGTTTTTAGCTTTAACTAAAATCCTCCATAGACTTTTTAACTACAAGACTATTTGGAAGCTTCAGTGAGAATATATTGGTGGGTGTTTTTTCCTGTATTTTTCTATAGCTTAAAATGAGGCTTCCTTTGGCATTATCCAACAATTTTGATGGGCAAAAGTTTGGATGATTCTGGCAACCACACAGATCAAAACAACCAATAAAAGTGCTTGAAAAGCCTCCTCCCTTTTGTCCTCTTCATGATGATGTTTACTCTGATTATGCCCTTATTATATTATTTAATCTATTGATTAAGTATCAAAAGGACACCAAAAGTCAAAATATTGGCAATTAATATCAATTTGTGCATCTAAAAAAAAATCCAGATGAGTTGGCTCTGGTCAGAATTTACAAACAGCTGGATATAATTTAATTTTAATAATAAACAATAACATTAAATTAATGTTAATTATTCTAAATTAGAAAAGAAACAAAAAGAATAAAAAGAATGGGTTAAAAATGTAATCTCAAATGTGTGAAGTTTCCTTGCATACCACGTATCTCCTTCTTCAGACTACCAGTATTTAGGGGCCTTTGCTGCCCATTTATGCATTTTTTTCATATCTCATGAACCCCAAAACATTTTCCCCAACTTTCTTTAGTACTTATTCTTCTCTGGTGATCTTCTTCAGAAAGCTCATATTTTATTTTTTTCTTTTTCATTTCATAGCAATAATCACTCTCCACATACTTTCTTGTACAAATAACATACAATTTGGATACTACAGATTTGGAGGAATTTATTACAATTCCTAGGTGCCCTTAATTTGATGTTGAAAAATTTTCTTCATAAGCTAGCTGTGTGTATTGGAAATTGTAGGTTCAGTTGGTTGATCAAATAAACCCAGGTGCTGAAAAAGAGGAAATTAGGTTAGAGAACATTAGGAGAGATCTTCAAGTAGTATTTGTAGACAAGTTGTATTGAAGGATCAAATGGAAAACATGGCTGCTGCTCTTGCTGGTGATGAACCAATGGATTTACCTCCCGGATTCCGATTTCACCCATCGGATGAGGAGTTGATCACTCACTACTTATCCCCAAAGGCTATTGATATCAACTTCTCTGCTAGAGCTATTGGAGAGGTGGATTTAAACAAGTGTGAGCCTTGGGATTTACCAAGTAAGTTATTCGGATTCGGAAACAGTCTCTCTACTAGCTATAGCATAATCCACAATGAAAATTGTTGTCCTTATTGTTATTATTTTGATTATTCCAATTGGGGATTTTTTTTTTATTATTTTTTTATTATTATTATTTTTTTGAGATCAGTTTTTTGATCTAATGACAATTTGATGTAACAGGACGGGCGAAAATGGGAGAAAAGGAATGGTATTTTTTCTGTGTAAGGGATAGGAAATACCCAACTGGGATGAGAACAAACAGGGCAACTGAAGCAGGTTATTGGAAGGCCACAGGCAAAGACAAGGAAATCTTTAGGGGGAAATCACTTGTTGGTATGAAGAAAACCTTGGTCTTCTACAAAGGACGAGCTCCGAAGGGAGAGAAATCGAATTGGGTCATGCATGAATATAGACTCGAGGGAAAAACATCCCTTCAAAACCTCCCCTCAACTTCTAAGGTAAACTCAATTTCCTGATTTTGCCCTGTTTTTACTCTGTTTTCCTCTGTTCTTATGATTGATATGGTCAATTTTCTTTTTTGTGATTTGCAGAATGAATGGGTGATATGCAGGGTGTTCCAAAAGAATGCAGGAGGGAAGAAAATCCCATTCCATGGAATGTTAAGATCGGACTCATTTGGTAACGAGTTTAGCCCTTCTGGTAATCTACCACCATTGATGGAATCATCACCATACAGAACCACCATGATAAGTAATCAAACTAAACACGGTGCGCCTCACGTGTCCTGCTTCTCCAACCCCATGGATACTTCTGCCACTGCCCAAACAAGCCATAATAACAACCGCGAGGAATCCTCCTATGATGGTTTCATTAACAATCATCCATACCATTCTTTCTCCTCGAACCCGAACCCCGGGGATTATCTCCCTAGGCTTGGGATTGGGAACCAGGTCCTCGGTCCACAAACGGGCCATTACGGAGGGAATTATATCATGTCTGAGCAGCAAATACTCAAGGCCATTCTTGAGAATAATGGAACAGGGGTAAAACAGGGGATGAAAACAGAGGTGGTGAATTATAGTGCTTCACAGGACACTGGTTTAAGCAGTGATATGAATGCTGAAATTTCATCAGTCGTGTCTAACTATGATATGGCTACAAGACCGTTTGATGATCCTGATGGCCCATCTACTTCTGGTGGACCTGTGGATTTGGATGTTCTCTGGAATTACTGAAAGATATTCAATTCAAAAGATTGCAGTAGAAGCAGCAGATAGCAAAACATAGGAAAGGAAAAAAAAAAAAAAAAAAAGGGAAAAAGTTTCGATTTTTATGCCACTTATATAGTTATATATTGAAGATTGTATTAGATTAGTGTATAGGATTTACTGAATCCAATTAAGGAGGCAGATGCAATACTATTCTCTGTATTATAATAGCATACATTATACTATGATCAATTTTTATCTTTATCACCATTTACTGATATGACTACTAATATTGAAGATTAAAGGACACTGGACTCATTTTAGTAATTGATCAACTTGTTTATTTTGCTATGGTTGGTTTTGGATTTGATTTCACGAGATTTTCAACGGGTCTTGTATGGAGCGGACTTATCCAAAAAGAAAAATGTGATAGGCTTTATGATACTGTAGTTTGAGTCTATTATCTCACTGAAGAATTAGGTACACTGGATTCAGAATAGTAATTGGTCAACTTGTTTATTTTGCTCTCCTCTCTCGTTAGTTTCGGATTTGATTTCACCAGGTCTTGTATGGAGCGGACTTATCCGGAAGGAAAAATGTGATAATGAATATTGTAGGATCTAAAGACAAATCTTTGCAGATTCAGCTGAATTCTCAACTGAAGTTTGAGTGTAGACATCACAACCCCATTCAACCTATTACTTACCCAACCAAGACTACCAGTAGTAGTGTGAATGGAGCACCTCAGAAATTGTGTGCTCCTCAAAATTGCATGCTTTTGTTTAAGGTAGTATTGTTATGCTTTACAATATTTGGAGGGTTCCTTTCTGATACTTTTTCAATTAATTCAGGTTGTGGGGGCTGAAAAAAATGAATATGCTGTTACAATCTCACAATCTCACTCACATTTTAGAATGCATGAATCTACACCCATCATAGGATAAAGTTTGGTGAAAGGACCACTTTCATGACCTGACTCATGGGTAACTCCCTTTGTCTTTATTCTCCCTCAAATTAATGGGAAAAACAAAATACTTAAGAACCGTTACTCTAACTAAAGAAGAGATTATTATTTGCTATGTTTACTCCCCCTATAATCCGTTAGCCTTATCTCTTACAAGTGCGTTGATTTGTTCCCTTTTTTCGTTTTTGCTCTTTCTCTCTCGTTTTCCTTATTTAGTTTGATAGGGAAAGTTAAACACTCCACAAGAGAGATAATAAAGTGACAAATCACAACTGATACATCAATGAAGAGAAGATAAGGAGGAAGAACTCTTCTATAGACCATAAAGGTCTTAGAGGTACATTTTTTATACGTATGTATAAGGATGTTACACGCGTAAAAAATATTTATGTAGTGATGATTGAGTTGTCAATACAGACTTAAGTCACTTAACCTCAGTGATTAAGACCAACTTCATATAGATACAATCAACTATCGATTCTTTGGTTTTCTTTACATGTCGTGTCCAATATTTCTACTATATATAGACTACAGAGTAACATGATAAAAGTATATTTATTAATTTTCAAGTACAAAACAATTTCTTATTAAAAAGTACCAAATCTGCAAATTATCAAAAAAAATAAGTATCTATCAAATCTGCATTTGGCCTTGTCTTTATTGCTATAGAAAAAAAAAAAAAAAAACTGATTACTTTAATTAATTAAGTTAAGGTCTTAAGGGTAAGGATGATATTATTATGACAGATAATGAAGGATTTTTTCGTTATCTCTAGCTCCTAGTTTTAGGCCAAAACATAAACCAATAGAAAATATTGGTACATCTCGAGGGCCGGTTATTACGCAGACAAAACAAGATAATTGCAAGGGAAAAAAAGATCAAAATCAGCTTCAATTATTGGTTTGATACCTTAAAACATAAGGGTATTTTGCACTTCACTCTATCACAGCCTGAGATAGAATCTTCTCTTAATGCTAGGAGCTAAGGAATCTTTGCTTTATGATGCAGAACATGGTGAAAAAAATCTGATTATCTTCACAATTTTTTATAATTTTATATATATATTATAATTAATTTGACCCTTTCAAAGCTGACTATATGACTAGGATCATCTTTACAAATCTCCCCCATTATTACCAAACCTTTTGTTTGTTTTACTCTCTCAAACTTGCCATACCTCTTGTCTTAAGCCATATCCATGCAAAACGAACTGTCCATCCTAAAATGTCATCTCTTACGTAGTGCAAATAGGAGCATGTAGAATATCATGATGGCATTCATTTGTGTTTTTCCGGTACAAATAATGTGATGAAAACTTGTTACTAAATGTTAAACGTGAGGAATATTATATAATAGTACTAGACAGCTCGATTGCCTATATTATGAAACTCCTAGTGGGAGAGAACTGGTAAACTTTAAACAAATTTTGTACATGTCTAGCTAATATTCTCAATTAATCACCTAAATAATCACCTACAAAATCGGCAATAGATCACACGTTTATATAACTATGATTTTTTGTTGTTATATAAAGATACATATAATTGCTTGCAAACCACATGTATTGAACAAGTCAATCCATGTGAATGAGTTGATAAGTTTAAGTAGAGAGAATCTTCTTGACTCCCTGCAGAGAAAGGTAGAGAAGATCGAATTTACTCTCGCTCTTTCTACTTAAATAAAGATTCAGACCCCTGACTATAAGGTTATGAGGGGGAGACACCTATTAGCATTCTCAATTTTAGAGTGGATGCTAGAGGGGTTACATACCTAAGAATTGTGGAATGATTTAACTTTGCTTGACATCTCGATCATTTTCATAATCAAAATAATAAAATTCTTTTTTGGTAAAGCGAAACTTTACCCAATTCTCATTTGTTTATCTACGAGATCCTTTACTAGCGTATCGTTAGGCTCTCTGTATTTGTTCAATGTGTCAATTGTTGATTTTGCAAAACAGAGTTGCCGAATTGGTACGACCTATGGTGTGTTCTTTTTCACTTATTGGACCTTACTTAATCAGTGAAAATAAGGGGTAAGACCTTACTCAATCAGTGGAAATCAGTGGCTAGACCTTATTGAATCAGTGAGAATCAGTGGAAGGACATTACTCAATCAGTGAAAATCAGTGGCAGGACCCACATTTCTTCTCACAGAATCAGTGGCAGGATCTTATTGAATCAGTGGAAATCAGTGGCAGGACCTTACCGAATCAATGGAAATCAGTGGCAGGACCTTACTCAATCAGTGAGAATCAATGGCAAGACCTTACTCAATCAGTGAGAATCAGTGGAAATCAGTGAAAAAGAATGCACCCCTAGAGTATTTGTGAAGAAAACTGAGCTTCCCTGATTAAACCATGTAATAATAACTTGATCTAAAATTATTGGAGATCGGTTCTACACAGTTCACACCTTAATCCATTAATATCAAGATGTCAGGAAAAAAGGAGAATATATTTTCTCTCATGCTTTATTGTCCTTAACTTAAATTTCAGTTCAGTTTATTTTAATTTATGTGAAACTTATCACTCAAACTTAATGTTGCACTTGGGGAAAAAACTTAATACATATTGCATAATAGATTCATGGTGATGCTTATATCATTAGAACGATTTTAAAGTATACTTTTAAATTGATCCAATGTTGAATATATTTTGAACGAATTTTAAATGTTTAAAAGTTCAAATTTAAGAAATCAGTTATTTTTAATTAAGTTAAGTTCAATTTACTTTACTTTTCTTAAGGACGGTGAAAAAAAACAGAGTTACAAACAATGTGGCAGGATTGTTGAGATGAGTAGTGAGTAGTGACAATCAGGACAGGATTATATCACACAACACAATACAAGGATAAAAGGAGGGTTCAATTCAACATGTGAGAGTTCAAAGAACTAGCTAGCACCACCAAATTACCAATATAGCTGGACAAGTTGCTCATCAACTTCATTCTCAAAGTTACCAAAATAAGAAAAATCAAATCATAATCAATCAATATATATATAAAGGACGCATATTTCGGGAGCAATGAGGCGTGTCACGTAGGTAAGAATTTTAAGAGCGCGCCCCCTAAGCGAAGATAAAGACAAAAATTAATTGTTCATTTTTAGCGTAAAACGCTAGGACTCTTAGAATCCCTACTGTAGGATTCTTGGGTTGTGATAGACCTTTAGAGATTTATACGAGTTATACTAGAACTCTGTCAAATATTTAAAATCAAATATAACTTTTTCTACACATCTCAAAAAATAATAACTTTTGTACCATCAAATTCGCATCGAAAAATATTTTAGAACGAGATGCATATACAATATGTATACGAAACATGTAATATCGCAGGTATATATTAGTTCCCGTAAATAGGAAAAATAATAATAATATTAACAATAAAATTAAGCTGAAAATAAAAAATAAGCAAATATCTTTAGTCACCTAAACGATATCTTTAAGAGCATGCCACATAAGAGAGAATATTAAACAATAAAATTAAAATAACACATACTCATAACACATACTTTGAACAAAAAAAATATAAATAAATAGAAATAAGAAAAGAAAAAAAGATTTTCACACATTAGTAACTTAGTAATTAGTATACCTAAATCAATTGCCAAATAAAACTATCTTTAACATATTGATCAATTCATAATATAAAGAAGTTTCATAGTAATAAAAGTTTCGGATAATGAAAATGAGAGATTGAATTGTGCTAAATAGTTAGAGTTTTATTAGCGTCATAACTACTTTATCTTTATCTAATATTCAAACTCGAATATAACTTTCCTACACATCTTTAAAAATAATAATATTTACACCATCATATTCGTATCGAAAAGTACTTCGAAATGAGATGCATTTATAATATGCTTACAATAAACTTGTAAGATTGTGTTACAATATTAATTTTAGTAAAAAAAATTTATAATATGATATATACTATTAAAAGAAAAACGAAAACAACAAAACATATAATTTTGAAAGCGTGCATCCCACGGGTATCGCGCCACATATGAATGTCACCTAAGCAAGCAATTAAACAAAAAATAAATAAAGGTTAGGAAATGAAATATAGAGCTTGAGTTGTGATAGACGTCTACAGTTTTATAGGAGCTATATTAGATCTCTGTCAAATATTTATAAAATCAAATATAATTTTTTCTACATGTCTAAAAAAATAATCTTTTAAATCATCAGATTTGCATCGAAAAGTACCTTAAAATGATATTCATTTACAATATGTATATGAAACATGTAAGATTCACTTGAAAATAAATTTGAGCAACATCAGATTTGCATCGAAAAGTACTTTAAAATGATATTCATTTACAATATGTATATGAAACATGTAAGATTCACTTGAAAATAAATTTGAGCAAATATATTTTAAGTCCGTGCATAGCACAAGTTTGATTACTAAGTTGTATCACCTAAGCAATTAGTCTCAACAAAAAAAAATGAAAAGCAAGTCACATAAGCCAGAAATATATTTGAGAATATTGAAAGAAACAAAAAAGGTGGAGACTGGAAAATGTGATATATGTCTCTCCTCATGTTCACATTTCATCTTTTATTAATTTGTCTCTCTTTTTTGCTATATGCGAGACTACAAGGCCAAAAGTTGATATGAATGTATCGGGAGACTAATGAAAGTTGAATGCTTCATGAATATCTAAATTTATTGAGAGGTTATCGCATTGATTCAAGGCTCCTCCGATATGATATATAGTGTTCGAACATCGATCTAACAACGATTTTAAAGTAACCATTTTCGGAGGTACAATTTGGTAGAATCCTAATTGTATTTTAGGAGGATTATGATGACTAATATCTTTTTTCATTAAATGCCACACATAATCACTTCTCCATTTTTTTTGAACATTTTCTCACCCTTTATTCTCCCTACATCTCTTTGCCTTCAATTTTTCTGATTTATTCTAGCAAATCTTGATGATCCGAGGGGCGTGAAAAATAAAAGAGAGATCGACTTAAATCACTAAGGATAGCATGAAACTAGCATCACTATATAGCATGCATAATTATAATCAATTAGAAATTATTTATGATTTTTTTGAATAGTCATGTTAGTGTGCGTATTTCATCAAATGAATATTAATATACAGATATTTCACTCAACCCGTGCATCGCACGGGCCTTAAAACTAGTATCTATATATTAGAGGCATTTTCAGACAGCATTGAAGGCGTCTACCTAAGCGAGCAATTTTAAAAATATTTTAATATAAAAAAATATAAAATAGAAATATATGTTTTGGTATACAATATATACTAAATTTGTATTTTCCTAAATCATTAAAGAGTAGACTATTAGATTTTAAAAAACATATAACTTTACTTTGACCGCTTAAAAAATTAAATTTCTTACACCATTGAAACGACTACGAAATATCCTTTAAAATGAGACTCATTTGTAGTATGTTCTATTGATTTACAACATAAGACGTGTCCACCTAAAAAGGTAATTAGTAATTAGCTTGACAAGCTAACACAACTAAAGGGTTGCAATATAAAAATAAGAGAAAAGATACGTATATTATTAGTTATAAAATTTAAAAAGAAATCTCAAGGTAAAATATAATAAAAAGAGTATGTGTAGAATAAAGAAATAAACGATGAATCTAAAATGATTCTAGGTCCAATATTTAATAGGAAACTTTACCATTATCACGTATAATTTTATAACTGTACGTAATATACTGATCCCCCATGTTATTTTAAGGCTCAAATTTATGTTCCTTTCAACTTTATAATCATGAATGTACTCCCTCTGAACCACAATTAAAATTACATTGGACTTTTTACGTTCTTCAAGGCAATACTTTTACCGCATATAACTTTGAAAAAACAAGCAAGCATTAAAATATGTTTTGCTATTGTAAGGTTTACGTCTAAAACTTTCTTATTTTTTGAAAAGTAGTTATGTATACATTAGATATTTAATCTGATTTTACCATAAAAGAAGGATCGGAAGGTTAGTTGTACACTTATATCAACATAAGAGCATTGACGTACCAACATCAAGCATAGAAAGACGTTGAAACTATTACCTATTGGATCATGTAACATATGGGATGGGTTAATTAATAGTTAATTGAAATTGGTGATAAGAGTTTAAATTAGATAAGATGCCCTATAAAGTCATAGTGATCTTATAATATGACATTCATGATATTAAATGGATTATATAAATATTTATCCATATACTACTAATAGTTTTTCATAAGTCACAATTACACTTTGATTTTTCGATAAGAATAATAATCAAGTTATATTAATTTTATTATATATCACAGTCCGTATAACGCACGGGCATACTCACGTACGGGCAATGGTGGGTGCCTGCAAATAAATAAATAGATGGGATTTAGATTTATTGTATGATATTATTGCATATTATTGGGGATTTAATTTGGGCGGCATATGACACGGTTATTCACAAGTCGTATCTTTTTTATTAAAGAATTCTGACGATCTAGGCCAATCACTGGCAAATGGGAAGTGTTCATGGTGAAATATTCTGCAAGAGCACCGACCAAGTTTGTACTGTACTTGCAGATATTTCAAACAATTCACCTACTTATCAGCAAGTCCATAATGATACTCATATTGGATGGTTTGGCCAACCATCGCAATCTAATTACCACTAATTTTATAATCAATTTGGCTCTCAATATATAGCAGAGTTGTTTAGTAGTATAGTTTAACATGAAGGCCTATAGAAATTAAATTCTTAACATTAATTTTTTTTTTTTTGGTGTAAAAGCGGGGAGGAATCCCCATTACAAGCTACTAAAGAAGCAAAACAGACTAAAAGGAAAATGCAAGGAATAAAAACAAACGAAACTAGCTTAAAAGCCCCACAGACCGGGGCCAAGAAACACCACAAAGGTCTTCAAACAAAACATGACGAAGCTCTACTGGAGGCTCATTGTAGATGATTAATGGTTGAGATAAATTGACACCATGATTTGCCAACCAATCTGCAGCCTTGTTAGCTTCACGATAACAATGGGAAAGACGAATTTCCCAAAATTTCCCACTCTTCTCTTACAATCAGCTTGCGACATTGTCGTAGTAGATGAACATTAGCACTCACCTGAACTGAAGAAGCCGTGAGGAGAACAATTTCTAGCTGAGAGTCTATGTTCACTTCAATTCTTCTAAATCCCATATCCCAAGCCACTAGAAGCCCTTTGAACACAGCAAGTAGCTCTGCACGTAGTGAGTTGCAAGCACCCAGTTTCGCAGCAAATGCTCCTTTAAATTCTCCAAGATGACCACGCAGCACTCCACCACCACCAGCTAACCCAGGGTTACCACGGGAAGCCCCGTCAGTATTCAAGCGAACCCAATTTTCAGGAGGAGCCACCCAACGAACAAAGATTTCACGCTTGAGACGTGTAGGGAACTGATCAGAAACCACCCCCAAATTGAAAGCCTTCTCAATCTCTTCAACCTTGTAATTGATGTAACCTGCCCTGTCAACTGGAAGAGATGGTCTTGATTCAAATATGGTACTGTTGCGCCACCTCCACAACCACCACGCTGTAACTGCAAAAATTCTCGGCCATTTATCATTCGTCCCACAGTTTGCACTCAAGTTGACTACTACCCAATGTTTCAGAGGACTAGCAAAAAAAGCACTACTAGGAGGCACACCAAGATGATGCCAGACTTGATGCGCAGCAGGACAGTCTCTAACAATATGCAGAGAGGATTCCTCATTAGCACCACAAAGCACACAGGCTGGATTCGTAGCTAGATGACGAATGACTCTATTCACATTGCTTAGAATTTTGTCATTCATTAACAACCAAAGAAACATGTGAATCCTTTGGGGAACAGGAGCGTGCCACACTTCATCCCAATCTTTGGAAGGAGGTGAGTTGATTTCTTTTCTAATAATATTCAGAGCTGATTTTATACTAAAACCACCCTTTGTGTCACCATTCCAGTAAAGTCTGTCCGTTGCGTCTTCGTCTTCAATCAGTTCCAAGGACTCTTTATCTTTTTTAAAATGGTTTCAGGCAATAAGTCCCCAAAGAATTCCCATTTCCAACCAGTATTAGCGTCCCAAAACTGTTCAACAGTAGCATCAATGAGATCCTCGGGGATGTCTGTAGTGGCATCAAATGATAAAGGATGATCTATAACCCAGTTGTGATGCCAAAAAAGAGTTGAGCGACCATTTCCTACCGCAGCGCACACACCATTTTTAATGGTTTCAACATTCTCCATGATCCCTTTCCATGAATTAGATGCATCGCATTTTGATTCAAACATGTCGATGTCGCACTTGTTATTGCAATACTTACTTCTTAGGACCCGTGACCACAAGGTATTGGGCTTAGCAAGTACTCTCCATCCAAGCTTGGTCATAAATGCTGCATTTGATTGCCTCATTGATCGAAGTCCCAAGCCACCTGATTCCTTAGGTTGAGTGACAGTACCCCATGAAGTCAGATGAATTTTCCTTTGTTCACTCGTGCCACCCCACAAGAAACGACGTGTCTTTCGATCAATTTCATCACAAAATTGAGCGTGGGATGCGTGCTGTTTGCATTGTGTAAAAAGGAATTGAGTTCAAAGACGATTGAACAAGAGTAGATCTTCCTGCCAAAGAGAGGCAATGTGCTTTCCAACCCGCAAGTTTACTGTTCATGCGCTCAAGTACATAGTGGTAGGTGTCTTTTGTGATCCTGTTGTTGATTGTAGGGACTCCTAAATAGCGACCAAGGTCGTCAGTTTCATCCATACCCAGTTCAATACAGATGGCTTCACGCATATCATTATGAGTATTATTAGAGAAAAAAACTCTAGATTTTGGGAGGCTAACTTTTTCTCCCGAAGCTCGACAAAATTTATCAAGGCAGCTTTTAATTAATCTAGCTTGATCAATTGAAGCTTCTGCCAATAAAATTATGTCATCTGCGAAAGCTAAGGAGGATAATGCAGGGCCATGTCTACTTGCCTTCACTGGGTGCCACAACCCATTTTCCACAAGTATGTCAACCAATTGAGTCAAGCGGTCCATGCACATCACAAAGAGATAAGGTGAGAGGGGATCACCTTGTCTAACTCCACGTAACGCTTCAAAAATTCTTAACATTATACTATTGCATATCCGTTGCAGCTAAATGAGGAGCGTGTAATGTAAGTAGGACATATATATAACAGATTGCTAGCTGCAGTCTCGCTTCACAAGCTGACATGTGTACAATTTCCTCAAAAATTGTGGTCTTTTACAATAAATTCACTCTCTCTCCTCCATACCCATGTTTACTTAACTGAAATTTGATCAATTATTATTACTGGCAACTACATCATTAATTCCGACGGCTTCGCCGTCGTAATTTTTCAAAATAAAACCCTAAGATGAGAAGAATGAACCCAAAAACCTCCAAAATCCAAAAAAAAAAACCTAAGATAGGAAGGGTGAACCCCAAAACCCCCCAAAACCCAAAAAGAAAACCCTAAGATAGGAAGGGTGAACCCCAAAACCCCTAAAATAAAAAAGAAAATCTTAAGATGGAAATGATGAACCCTAAAACCCCCAAAATATACCCTAAAATGGGAATAGTGAACCCCAAAAGAAAAGAAAAAATGAGAGAAAAAGTGAATTTTGATACGTGTCGACTTGTGGGAGTGAGGCTGCAATTTGCAGGCTCACCCTGAGGCTGCAACTAGCAGCATTCATATAACATTGATATAGGGTGCGTTCGTTAGAGTTTACACAGTCAGTTCAGGTGTCATTTCAGTGGTTTCAAATTCTGTTAAATGATGTTCAGTTCAGTGGTGTTGATCAAGTTCATAAACATACTTTTTATTTCACATATCAAGTTGTGTTCAATTCAATTAAGTCGTGTCCATTTCAATTCAATAGTGTCTAGTTTAGTAATGTTGAATTCAGTTCAGTTCAGTTCATTTCTAGTAAGTTCAGCTCTAATAAACGCACTTATAACTCTGATATTATATGTCGGAAGTTTGAAACTAACTCAATCAAAAGTTTCAATAATTGTTGGAGGCACAATTAACGTTTTATATCCTATCATAATGAATAGTAGTGAAATCCACAATGTTTGAGTTGTATGATCATATAGCTAAGGTGTAATTGCAAGTAAGTATGCACACATGCATTATCGAAACTCAAATGTGATCAATCCTATCACTCATAAAAGGTAGGGAGTGATTCACATTATTATGATGGTAACGTTACAAACTAGCTAATTTCGCTAACCAAAATTTTCCTTTGACTTATCTAACAAAAAAGAAAAAAGAGTTTTTATTTTTTATTTTATTTTTATTTTTTATTTTATTTTTATTTTTTTATATAGCAAAAGAAAAAAGAGTTAAGAGTGGCAATAATAATCTGGGGCATTCCCATAATTTGTCCGAATGCACGCATACGTGATACGTGCCGGCTGCATCGTAGATCACGGAGATAAACATGGACGATTAGTCTGTCTCTTACAGAGAAACCCACCTCAACAAGCAATAATCCACAATTACCAATTACCCAAAAGACGCATCAATCATTTATTACACATTATGCTTAAAGGCTAAGTTAAGGCCAGGGATAAACGAATCGTTTGGATATCCCATTCAAACTAAAGTAGCTAATGAAGCATCTTGCAAATACATAGTATATGTGATGTCTAATCTTTTACCATGTTAATTCCCTAAAATAAAATAAATAAAAAATTGTTTACCATATATATATATATATATATATATATATATATATATATATATATATATATATATATATATATATATATATATATATATATATATATATATATATATATATATATAATATGTATAATTGAGTTCTCACCAAGGTGGCATTGAATAAATAATAAATAGTCATAAATGCATGGGTGATCAAAAAGAAATCAAAAATACTTTTATTTTATTTTAATAAAAAAGTAACATAAGTATTATATTTATTAAATGTGTGAAAAAGATTATTATTGTTCCTTGCTACTCCTATATTTCTACTTTATATATTGATGTGATTAAATTTTTTTTATTATATTGATTTTACTAACAGAGGATGATGAACAAGAACTCGTGCATTGCACGGGCACGAAATCTAGTATATATGTATGATTGAGTTCTCACCAAGGTGGCATTGAATAAATAATAAATAGTCATAAATGCATGGGTGATTAAAAAGAAATCAAAAATACTTTTATTTTATTTTAATAAAAAAAGTAACATAAGTATTATATTTATTATCCTAAAAAAGGTATATTATTTATTCACTAAAAATGTAAATTCTTTGTTAAATGTGTGAAAAAGATTATTATTGTTCCTTGCTACTCCTATTATTAAACTTTATATATTGATGTGATTAATTTTTTTTTATTATATTGATTCTAATAACAGAGGATGATGAACAAGAACCTGTGCATCGTACGGGTACGAAATCAAGTATATATATGTATAATTGAGTTCTCACCAAGGTGGCATTGAATAGGTAATAAATAGTCATAAATGCGTGGGTGATTAAAAAGAAATTAAAAATAGTTTGATTTTATTTTAATAAAAATAAGTAACATAAGTATTATATTTATTATCAACCAAGAAAAGAACTCGTGCATCGCACAGACACGAAATCTAATCAATATATATGTATAATTGAGTTCTCTCCAAGATGACATTGAATAGGTAATAAATAGTCATAAATGCATGAGTGATTAAAAAGAAATAAAAAATACTTTTTTTTTTAATTTTAGTATAAAAAATTAACATAAGTATTATATTTATTATCCTAAAAAAATATATATTATATATTCACTAAAAATGTAATTTTTTTGTTAAATGTGTTTTTTCCTGATAAAAAAATTATTGTTATTCCTTGCTACTCTTATTATTCAACTTTATATATTGATGTGATTAAATTTTTATTATTATTTTGATTCAAATAGCAGAGTATGATAAACAAGAACCCGTGCATCGCACGGGCAAGAAATTTAGTATGATTAAAAATTACACAGTGGTATGTGGGTGAAATAGCTGGTTATTAATTGTCAACTTAAATCATTAGAGAAAGGAGTTATTAGGGGTCAAAAATTTATCACTGTAAAAGTTGTTGTAAGCTGGATAATCATATCAATTTCATATACGGAGTCAATAGCTTCGGATACATTGCAGTTCAGATTGGATCATTTCAGATGATCGGGTTTAGATAAGATTGTTATTATTCGCATAAAAATGATTTTGCGTTATGATTGTGGCAAATTTTTGTATCTAGTCGGGCGTATGTAGCACAATATACCATATTTGTTTAGCCCAAATTTTATTCAGCCTAAATCCAACATCATTAATGACGTAACACATATTGGCGCATCAATCACCATATACTCGAGTACATATTTCACAGATTGTCAGATCTACCCTCATTCCCCTTTAAGAGTTCCCTAACAGATAATTATGTTGCCACGAGGAAGTCTAAATTAATTAATAAAAGCCCTTCACGAAATATTTTTCATGATCAACCCACAATAATGCAATAGTTAAATGTTACTCTCGTGTTCATTGTACATGCTAATGTCTCTCTCTCATTTTCCTTTCTCTCTCCTTCCCCCCACCCACTCTCTTTCCTCCACTCCTCCACTCTTCAGGTTAGGTTTCTCCATAATATCGAGATTAGGTAAAAATTTGTGACAATAATATACTATATTTATTTAATCCTTTCCTTGCAAAAATACAAAATATCAGGGGTCTTGCAAATCCAACGGCCTGCAAGTTGTTAGTATAACCGTTTTGTTGGCTCACAATCTCCCTTTTTATTGGGGGTGTGTTTTTTGGTAATTTCTTGATGCTCGCCCAGCGGTAGGATTTTAACGTGACTTTTTTTTTAGAGCGATATATCACGTGGTATTTATTTATCACATAGGTATGGTATTATGACAAATTTTGTACTCACATTATCTAGAGGTGAGCATAAAAATACTTACCGGATATTACACTATCCGAAATTAAAATTAGATCACTATTTTCGTGTTGGATATACTCGTATTTCAAAAAAAATAGCAGTACAAAAAATATTAGACATCCAAAATCCAAATATCCAATCCATATGTGCCGACTATTGTGCTGTGCTTAGCCGCCCTCTTTTTTAGGGGAAAGGAATATATAGGTTGACAATGGCGTCTCATGGGCCAAGTGGCTTATCAAACTATAGCATATACTTTAGGATTTTTGGAGTTCGTCATGGGAGTGAGGTAAGAGAGAAGGGAGGGCAAGCCAATGGGAGAGCAATATATGTGGTACGCATCAGCCAATGGCTTTCTTTTTTAACGAAAAATGAATGTTGTATAATGATTTTACATTAGAATCATTTTTATGTGTCTATTTCTTTATTCTCTCCTTTTTCACTATGACCCTATTTGAGAATTGGCTGGTGTCATTAGCTGTTGGTTGATGACTGATGGCTGGTGGTCGATGGTTGGTATTGTTAGCTGATTTGACCGGCTGATAACATTGGATGTCTGGAAAGATATGTTTGGTGACATTGGCTGGTAATATTAGCTGGTTGTATGTAAAATGACCTATAAGGACATTCATATGATTGATGAATTTGATGGCGTAGAAGTAAATAATTGCAATTCTTGGACTATTATGTCATTGGACCACATTAATGTCACCAGCCAATACCCATAAGTCAACTTCCTTGGCTTTTCAAAAGTTGGCTTGTGGAACCCAAAAGCCAATCTCACAAGCCAACATCCAAACACCAATATTGGATGGTGGACTGGTCAAACATCTAATTTTGCCAAAAGCCACTCCACAAGCCAATATCCAAACACCCCCTATATCATACATACCCCCCTGAAATCCTAAGTAGCAAGAGTAATTTTATCACTCCTTTCACATAAAAAAACGAAACTGCTTAACGTAAATCCCAAATTACTAAACGCAAATATTTCTGTCCAAATACTTACTAAAATACCCTTTTTACTTTCTTCCCCTAATTTTTTTTCTCTCTCAAATCTCTCTATTATGTCTGACTTTGTTCATCCTGAAAACAAAAACTTAATCGACACTGACAATAACTTTGTTAGAGACAAATTATTTGATTCAATTCATGATAATATTCAAGTAACAAATTAAATTCGAGTAATTATTTTTATTATTACTAATTGTTAGGGTTTATGGTGATAAGTGACGATTGGTTGGTGGCTAGGTTGTTTCAATGGCTTCCCGTCATTTGGGTGGGCATCAATCGGTGCGTGGTTGGGATGGTAGTCGGAAGGAGAGATTGTGGGCAGGGGAGGGCTTGCTATCGATGGGGGCGACGCCATCTATGGCCTGAGATGGGTGCTTGTGGGCTGTGGCTGGTTTTGATGGAGGCTAAAAGGGTGGGCACTTGATGGTGGACTTGGTGGTGGGTCTTGAAAGGAGGAGAGAGATAGGAGTTGTGAAGGTGGGTGGTGTGAGTCATCAGTGGGTAGGCATTTCTTGCAATTAGTCCGTCAATTTTCGCCGGAAACCATGTCCCCACTGTCATCCCCCTGGCCCACCGTCCACCGCCTCTCTCGCCGTTTGATTCCCCGTTTGATTCGCCGTTCGGGGTTTGTGGGCGATGGGTTCGGGTGGGGGCGGGGTGACTGGGGGTTTAACAAAGGGGTGAGGCTGCGGGGTGGTTGGATGGGGCTGCGGAGGATCGGCGGCTAACGGGGCTGATGTCGGGTGGTGGGATGGGGTGGGCTTGCGGGGGTGCTGAGGGTTTAGGTCTTTTAATTGTTCAGTATTAATTTGTTTTTTGATTGCATTTGATTAAAGGGATGATGATGACGAGATGATGATGATGAGATTGATGATGAGATGATGATGATGAAGGATGATGGTGATGAATTGTTGATGCTCACAGCAACCACGGTTGAGAGATGGGGGAAAAGATTGGGTGATGGAAATTAGGGGTATGGTTTATGGGGAGGGTATTTTGGGAAAAATTGATTTGCGTTTAGTAATTTGAGATTTACATTTAGCAATCCCCTAAAAAAATTGCAATATACAACTATTGTATGAGTTCCATTGTCCTTTTTTAACGGTGGCCACGTACACAGCTTTGATCCCATGACGGTGTTTCAGGCTTTCTTGGTGGCGTCATTTTTGGTTTGTGGTGGGCCTAACGAACCGTGACGTTTTAGGCCTGTAGCCACTGTTGGGCCACGTGATGAAAACGGGGCCCGTCCCATGCTGACTAGTTGCCTACTTGTAAAGACAAATAGACAATGACTTGTTGAAGTTGGACGCACTTTAATTGAAGTAGATCCCAGCCGCCCCACAGGCTAACACCTTTTTACTTATTTATTTATTTATTTATTTAAATTATGGATATTCGTTAAATCGGCACTAATCATTTTCGTATTAGGTTCATTTATAAATGAACAAAGTACTTCCAGACCTTGCCTTGGGGCTCATGCATCATTAACCAATATCGAGGGTTTGAATCTCGCCTTGGGTATGGAGCAGATTTAAAATCATTGGCCAGTTATCCTACCTTTTGAGGTGTCTAGAAGTCCGCACAGGGAAATAGTCACTGTGATTGACGGTAGATACCATTGATTGTGAACCAAAAAAAAGTACTTCCAAACCTTTTTATAAGAGAAAATCTACTTATTTTCAATAATGCTCTTTTAACATTAGCATTTTTTTTTTTTGAAAATTGGATCGTATCATGCTTATTAGTTATTACTACTATACATAATTTATTTGGATTGCCAATTGATTGGCAATGTTAACAATGGGGAAAAATCAAAGATATTTGAAAATCTTGGACCAAGCTTCTATCGAACTCGGGTTGTAATTATTCAAACGCTCAATCAACAGCTTGATATGTATAAATATTAGACTTTTTTGTAATAATAAAGGTTGATTATCGTGCTATAAACCTAATGGAATAACCTTAATAAGTTTCAAAATTGAGTTGGATGATTTAACTTTGAGTATAAGAGTTGATTCGCATTGGGGATTCAAAAATTATAATTCTTCGAATCAAAATGAACTGGTATTATTATGTAATAAAAGAAATTTTATTAAGTACATAAAACAGATAGTCTAAAATAAATATTTTAATATTTTTAAAAGGTTAACAAAATATATGAATAGTGGAGGATTTACACACATGTCACTTATTTTGTGTAGAAGAAACTGAGAAAGGTTTGATAAGTCAATGATGTATTATTATTTTTTTATCTTAATGATGTATTATTTTTAAAAAGGTAAAAACAATAAAATGGGATTGAAATACTATAAAGGATATGGACAAAATTCCTGATATATGGTTCCAAAAAACATATCACATTCAAGAAAATGACACAAACTACTAACTATTTTGGATTTAACATCACTTTCTTTTTCAAGCAAATTTAGACACCTAACTTTGGATTTTATGTTTTACTCATATAAGAAAAACACAATATGAAAGGAGACTTGCTGCTTGCATAACTAAAGAAAAATAAGACAACTTACGGTTCAATGTTCAAACCAAGAAAACCCACCTGGCCAACTCAATTAAAAACAAAACAAAAGATTTGTTGAGCTAAGAATTCCTGGCCTTTAGAAACAAATAAAATGCTAACTGATGAGTGAGACATTATTACACATATACAGTTCTACAAAGTTCATTTATATTTTTGTTAAACACAAAAACTCGTATGAGGCGGCCTTAAAGTGAGATCCACTCTAATAAACATGATATCATGTTTGGTTATAAAAGAGGTCTCATTACCTTGATGTGACTTTATAGGAGACCTTTTGTTTTTTAAATCCATGTTTCAAGCTAAATATTTTCATTAAAAATAGAATTATCAAGATCTTACTAAATCTTTTGTTACGTTGACAATGATATATTAATATATTATATATAGACAAATTTATTTTCAAGTGATAAGTGATAAGAGCCAAACCCACTTAGATGAAAAGGTCAACAAAGAAGTAAGTGAATTGGCAAAATCACAATCATATGGATTTTATGAAGTGACCATATATATATTTCACAAAGGACATGCAACACAGTTAACACATATTCAGAAAGGAAAATGAAGGGCAATTAGCACCAAGTGTCATTCTCATATTAAAGGACCATATTTACTTTAGTCTTTAGGAGGTGGTCATTAGAATTTAGAAAAGAGAGAACAATTTATCAAATGCAACGATTCTAGCACATAGGTAACTCATTGATCGATCATCGATGTTAATAAGGACCTCAATCATATCCATTTTCAGTTAGACATATGCAGACGTTTTGTCCTTCCGAAATGCAATTGGCTTCTATGCATTTTTTTTTTTTATCTTTAATTAATTTACAGTGATGAAGCTCATGTTGGAAACATTTTTAAGATGGTATTTGGCCTAACTTACTAGCTTCTACTTCTCTCTATTTTTCTTCACAAATCTCCCCTTTCACCTACTCCTCACCTCCATTTTCAACTTCTAAGAAGCTAAGCTCAAAATAACAACTCTTGAAAGACCATTTGAACTTGTGGTCTGAGGAACATAAAAAATTATCGTATTACTCAAAAAGAGTGTGTGTGGACGTGTTCACGTGTAGAACACAACTTTTTACATATTCAAGTTGAGTAACCCTTGAAAGTAGAACCTTTTAAGATATCCCTTTGGAGAAATAAAAAATAAAAAAAACAATTTGATGGGTTCTTTCTAACTTCTTATTTTTTTTGGAAACTTGTTAGCATACTTTCATTTCAATTTTTCAAAGGATGCCAAGGCGACACCCTATGGGCGTGAACTAGTACAAAACTACAGGGTATAGCCTGCAATTAATCAAGCAAACACATTACATCATCAATAAACTCTCACTCCTAGCTGCACTGTAAAACCCCCCAACCAAACTAAAACTTACATCAAATGAGACATGGCTACATCCTCTCCTAACATATTAAATAGCACGCACACAGACACAATCTTGAACATTTCTCTCAAGAATCTCAGATGATTTTTTTCATATTAGTGAAAATCATGTTATTCCTCTCCTGCCAGATCATGTAGACAGTACTTTGCAAAGCCGCTGTTATGATTCTGTTTTGAGAAGTTTTCCTCCTGCAATGACTCGTCAACCATTTCATCTCATACATAAGTCCCAGAGGTCTTCTAGTAATGCCCAACCAGTGCAAAACCTTCTGTCAAACCTACCGAGCAAAGGGACACTGAAAAAATAAATGTACCACAGTTTCATCATTTCCACCACACAAGTTACATGCCCCATCAACCTGCACACCCCTCATAGCAAGATCATCAGCCGTATCCGACCTTCTTCGAGCTGCAGGCCAAGTGATAACTCTATGCTTAGGAACTTCCATCCTCTCCCAGACAACAGAATGCCACCATTTCACATCAGCATGGCCACACACACAATCATAAACCTTGCTAAGTTGGAGTTTTCCTGCTTTTGTCCAGCCCTGTAACTTGTCAATGGTAGCTTGAATACCACCACACAAGTTATTAAGATCATCCCGCAACTGCAAAGTATTCTTCCATTGCACAAAGTCACCTTGGTTACAATTCACATGCCAGAAATCCTCCCTATGGAGACAGTAGGCATGTATCCATCTCACCCAAACTGAATGACAGTTTTGACAAACCTGCCACATTCATCTAATCATGCAAGCTTTATTCCAACTCAACATTTCTTTCATATTCAATCCCCCCTGTTTATAAGTCTGCAGATTGCCTCCCAACTAACCATGGTCAGCTTTCTATGCCCCTCTACAGACCCCCGGAAGAAATTTCTACAAATACTGTCAATTTCTTTCTAACTTTCTATATGAATAAAAAGTATTTTTTTTTTTTTTGCAAACTCAAAAATCAAAATACGAGTAGTATTTCTGCAAAAAAATTTAAATAAATAAAAATACTAGAGATCAAAAAGAAAAAAAAAGATGGGCTTGCGGATGGTTTAAAAAGGCTGAAATTAGGGCTTCCATATTGAACAAAATCTCTTCGTTTCTCCAGTTTGTCTTGTGTGGACTTAGTCTACCTCACCGTTGACCAAGGATATAAATTATAATCCAAATATAGTAGGAACATGAAAGACACTTTTTTGAAAAATTTGGTCTATTGATCTACTGTGTACTAAGTCTACACAAGATTTTGTGTTGTTTCCCTACCTTTCGGGCTCGTAATTTTTGGGCTTGCCCACTGAAAATAGCCCATTCCACAGCCCAAATCTATTCAACGAAAAAACCCCAATCTTACGAAAGGAATCAATAGTCTTCGTTTTCACCTTTTTCAAGTCTCTCGAGTCACTTTAGTGATTGTTTAATCTTCAGTGTGCTCTCGCCTCTCAGTGTTCAACAATGGCGAATAATCCTTCATCATCGAGACAACCAGAGAGCAGTAATTCTGCGCCGATAAAATCTTCGGGAATGGCGTCGCTATTGAAAGCTTATTGGATTCCTTTGACGCTTTTCTCTCTCTTCATGGTTTTCCATGTTTTCCTTCTCCCTAACTCTTATCCACCTCATTACGACGGTACACACTCTCTCTCTCTCTCTCTCCTGTGATATGCAAACAATTATCAATTTGTCATTATAATTGCGGTTTTCGAGTAACTGAATTTTGGCTGATTTGCGTGTTGTTGTTTTTTTTTTTTTTTTTTTTTTTATCTATTTTTTTTTGTGTGTTGTAATTTAGTTCTTCGGGTTGGAAGGGAGAGTTCTATCGAGCAAGTGAAAGAAGCCTACGAGAATTTCATATCCAAATGGTACCTTTTATGCTCATAACATTTTAATTCCGCAAAAAATAGTCACCTTCTGAATATAGGAGTTATATATTTTGCCTATGCTTCTTGGAGAATTGGTGTGTACAAGCTAGATTAAAAAAAAAGTTTTGATGGTAAAAGTGAAACCCTTTGTGACAACTAGGTTCGGATGGATGGAGTATATGTTACTATTATTATATGATTGGGAGCAATTGAAGTTTCGAAATGAAATACCTACTATTTGTGATGACATTGCTATTGCGGTTGAATGGAGTTGATTATATTGGGCATAGGCGTAGTTTATTTCTGTTATGGATAGCGTGGTTGGTCTTTAATGGGTCTGTTTAGTGTGATTGGGATAATATAACTCATGCTCAGTAGGTTACACTCTCATAACTTTGTGTTGGGTGTGATTTTTTTTTGCACATTTCACATCTTCCTCATGTGGAACAAACCATATTGACCGAAATTTGACATCTTCCTCATGTGGATGCTTTTCAATGTACTGTAACCGTGTTCTTTTTCCCTGGTGGTGTTGATATGCCGACCTGGTATGATACAATTTGTTGTCCATTTTGTATGTTGTTTGTACAAATGTTGATGTAACTGATCTGTACATGTTCTTCAAGGTTATGTTTATGCTCCTAGGCTCACAATCAACATGGTCTATTGAGTGGGTTAGATCATATGTGATGTTGAGTACTTTAGTGCATTATTATGCTAGGGCAAGAGATTGAGGAACTAATTTGCTGGCTAGTGTTCTTAAAATAAAAATGCATTGATACCACAATATGAACATATTTCCAGCACATGGGAAGAGAGGACACCATTTCCTTGTAAGAATGCCTGCTTTAACTGCAGCTTTATCAGGGCCAACCAACTACATACCTTCCATGGAACGCCCCATTTGAAGGCTCATCATGTGGGAACGCTAGCAACTATGAAATAAAAGCAGTTAACGAACTGAATTTCATAGGATAAAAGTTCAAATCTTCGAGCAACTTTTTCCATTTAGAAAATCTGTTTCCCCTGAAGTGCTGTTTCCTGGATGTTTTTGCTCTTGCTTTCTGCTGATATATCTTCAAATTTCTCTCCCTCCAAACCACATTTTGCTCTGCAGCGAAGACGGAGGCAATCAAGTTGTATTGAGACTGATCTGCCTTTTTGTTTTGTTTTATATGCCATTGAAGCTCAGTCTGTCATTGTTGCATTGTTCTGCATAACTGCGTCGGTTCAAAATTGAATTCTACTTGCCCGGAGACGATTAATATTCAAATGCTGCAAATTCTCAATTTGACCAAATGACCACAAACACCATTATATTGCACTTTAGTTTTTCTGCTGTTAGTTTGTGAAGATATAAATGTAGTATTTGATTCTATTGAGGGGAATTTTCAGGAATTCAGGTGCTGAACTTCCCATGACAAGTGATTTTATCAAGGTGATATTACTGCCCTTTTATGCTTATCATAGTCTAGAACTGCAAGATGAAAGGAGAAATCATACTGAAAACGTATCTAGAAGGGAAATCTTCATATACTTAAATGTGCTTCATTGTTTTGAGTTTTTGACTATCTTTACGAGATGGTTTTGCTTGTGGATGGACTAGGTGATCACATATTTGAATGAATTCCCTGTCTCTTTTTTAGGGACTTGGGGATTTAGAGTTGCGTGATTTTGCTATCTCTTTTTTCTGACTATGCTCTTGTGTTTGCAGATTCGATATGCTTACGAACTTCTAACAAATCCTTTATGGAAGAGAGACTATGACCTTTTTGGCATTGATGAGCATAAAGTCAGTTAGCTATATATTATATTACCTTGCCAAATTTTGCTGCCCTGTAGTTTGATATATGATACCGAATCCATCATTTTCTGTAGCATGTTCTTGGGAACATCACGCAGCTGAGTTCTGGAGAGGGATACACTTCAGTGAACCTTCCATTGCTTGATGTTGGCTCCACTGGTAAGTTACTCTTTTTTCTTTGCTGTTTGTTCCTATTGTAGTGGGACTATTGTACAGCAGAAACAAATCTGCAGAAGTCTGATGCACATGGTGTATTCATTGTGCAGAAACTCAGGAGAGTGATTTGAATTTTATTTCGGCTGAAGATTTCCAGTATATTGTAGGGGATCAGAGGTCATGGTTAATCCACGTGAGTAACCATATGCAGATATGTTTTCATTAGTATGACAGAAATCTGATATCCATGGCTTAACCTATAGCTTTGCTTTTCTACCAAAGGCATCCTATCAATTACTTCAGAACTCAAAGTTAATTACCCATCATTTTTTTAATGAGGAGACATGTGCTGTTCGATCATTTTTATTGATAGCTTCCCAAATATTTTCAGGTATATTCAAATGGGAGCAATCTATGCAAACAATTTGTAAACAAATGGAAGAAAATTGGTATGTTCTCTGTTTGGGATAGATTTGACAATGTTGTTTTGTTCTGTGCTATTGCTGGCATATTCTCCATGTACAACTTTGTAGCATGGAATATTAGACAATTGTAAGGAAGGAAGGAAGGAAGGATATCGGGCCCTTTCAGCAATATGTTTGTTTTCTTTTCAGTCTGAGGCTCTGAGCTTTTGTCATTTTTTAACATTGTGTTTTTCTCCTATGAAATGTCTCTGCTTTCTGTCAGTTTGCTTAGCAACTGGCACCACTGCTTTAAGCTTCAATGTTCTGATTACCGAAAATGATGACTTTTTGTACATTCTTCCGGCAAAAATAACTATGATTCTAGAGGGAGATAGTGGGCAAGGGAGAGATAGATAGATAGATAGTTGGACTTATAAACAACTATGACACTGTTATTTGTAACTGCTAGCATAAACAGCAGCAAACCAAATCTTTATTCAAAACCATTGTTTGTTGTGTCACTTGTGTGCTAATTATGGTGTTGGCACATCTTTTCCTCTGGTGTGAAGTGGCCCATAGTCTTTGGATAATGTTGTTTTTCAGAGAGTTGTGGGTGTTTCCTACTAGTGTTGAGGCGTTTTTTCAGATGCGTTTTCTAGAATTTGGGGGTGGGAAGGAGAGGAAGTTGTTGTAGGCCTTGTGGCGTAACGCCTATTTCACGATTTTGTGGTGTATTTGGTTGGACTTTGGAGACGAATGAACGGGTGTTCACTGGGATTTCGGTTTCTCCTGAGATGCTTTGAGAGAAGGTCACCTACCTGGCTGCTTTATGAGCTAGGGTTTTCCGGGTTATACTATAAGTGATATCCAACGGATTTGGGGCAACTTGCAAATGTTTCATTGTAGAGGATACCTTGTCCTCTCTCTTGTTGTACATTTCATTTGATAATTCATTAATACTTTTCCTTAATGTAAAGAAAAAGTGCTGGTTCACAACCAATTTGATGTAATGTGTTGTTTGGTAACTTTTGTGATATAAAACTAGTAACGAATAGTAACGAAAAAGTTGGCTCAGCGACAAACACGACAGGAATGCTTACTCTTTTCCTATTTGGTTGTGAATTGGACATCAGCAGAGAGGAGTTTTCCCTTGCTTAATTTGTTTGACGTTCAAATAATTTTATCCAGCAAAATTTGCCAGCTTTTGATGTATCTGTATGACATATGCTATTAAGATTTCTGTCATTGATGCAGAGTTAATTTTTGTTAAATTGACCATTGTTTGTTATGTTGGCAGTTTATTTAACACCATATATTTTTATGCAGCGACTTTGTTGGGTGAGATTGCAAACACTGGTGTGGTAGAACTTGGTGAGTTCAAGCTTGCCTCTCAACTTGCAGAAAAGAAACCAACTGGACAACCTTTCTTCCGAAATGGTAAGCGAAGTAGTTATCATGGTATATCACCCAAACTATTGTGTTGGAACAATATTTTATTTTCTGAAAAAGACAGGAAGTGCACTAAGGTGACTAAGCTTCTGATATGGAGAAAGGCCATAAATGTAGTCTGCCTTACTCCATCAAAGTGGGGAATTGTCACCATGCCTAGAGGCTCACTCTATTTTTATCTTATTTTGTTTTTCATTTGGATGGTTGTGCTAGAATCGTGTGAGCTAAAGTTCCTTTTAATCAACATTGTGCTCCTATGTTGATAGTACTTTCTTTGAAACTCTCAATTGTGATTTAGTTTGTCCATTTGGTTCATAGCACATCTATTATGTTTGCAGGCCTTCCTTCTCTGATTGCAATTCCTCAAGGTTGTAGATCTTCCAACTGTCTTGTCAGGTAAGCTTTGATAATGACTGTTGTCAAATATGTGAAATTCTTTTGTTTGCAAAAGCTTATCATTTTCTTCTTGGAATGAAATCTCTCTCATGTAACTCAAAGGCTTTGAGTATGAAGCTCTTCATTTTTTTCAGGGGATTTAACTTGATATTTGTATAGGTACGAGGGAGAGCTCTCTGTTGATGGCGTTACAGATTGGTTTGCAACAAATATACTGATGTTACCCCGCATTCCGTACTACTCAAAGGAGTCGCTGGTAATATTGATTTGTTCATGCATATCAATGTTACGCACCTTCTTAAGAAATGTATTTTGCTAGTAATTGTGCTAGGAATTTGAAATTCGCTCAACCACATTTAGATTTAAGTGCCAATTATCTTGGACTCCACCAGGAGCAAGTCCTGGTCATTTCTGACAAGTCAGCTGATTCAGTAGAAGAAAGAATCTTTTGTACGTAGCATAATAAAACATGGAATGTCTGCTAATTGTGACGCTTTTAATATATTTATAATAAAAACGTCATTTTAGCTGTGGCACTGAAATAGTCAATAGCTGAGGTTGCTTTGCATTACCTTAATTACTAGGCAGTTACCTTCTGACATTTCCACTATTCACATGGTGAAAGAGTTTCATCCTTTGTTATGAGGTAGCATTTTGATTAAACTTTAAAGAACTAAATGATTGAAACAATGTGTTACACGTCATATTGCGTAAAATCGTAAAAAAATTTGATCTTCAGAATCATTTTTTGAATTAAATATAAGTGGATAGTAATATCCTCTGCTGGTCTGAACTCTGACCTTGGAAAGTGAACCTACCACAAAATTGAACTAAGGAGGGATTTATTATGATTTGTAAATTGTAGGTGATAGACGCATTAACCAAGTAAATTGCACCACTGTGTTTTGGCTCGTAAAATATTTTGTGACACTGGTTCATGAATATGTCGAGCTATCCTTTATGGTTAATAAGTTCATCAAGACATATACTCCTAATTTTGAACTATATTCCTTGTAACAAACTAACAATTATGCGGATTGTTTTCCTTTTCCTCATATTGTCTATTTTGATTGGAGATGGGAGACTGGGGTGATTTCCACGTTCTATTAGTATGTGGTCTAATGCAGATGAACAAATGCATTATCATCATCATCAATGTTTTTTTTTCAAATTTCAGGGACCAAGATTCCTAGCCAAGAGCAGTTATCATAAGGTATCCAACCCTCCCTTTTAATTTGAATGCTTCCCTGTCTCCTTTTTTTTTTTTTTTTTTTTTTTTTTCTGAATTACTGCTATAAAAGGAATGATGATTAAATTATTATGTATTCTCCTTAATGACTTGACTAAGTATTTGTAGTTTTGTAGAGCTAAAGTATATTCACCTCCTATGCCCCAAGTCATTAGTTGCGAGGCTGAGTAAACATCTTTGTTTCCACTTGGACCACTCTGTTGTAATAGTTAAAGATAACTTTTGCTGCACACAAAGATTTCTCATTGGTGCTTGCAGATAACCAACTTCCATGTTCAATAGTTTTTGCTTTGATACCTGACCATTCCCTCTTTATTTCTGGTTCAAAGGTAAAAGTCCTGTTCTTCTCAAATACGGGGATGCGTGCAACACCTTTCATGCGTCAACTTGTCAAGCAATATCAAGATTATTCTTCCTTTGCATGTGTTCTGTGGAGAGGAAGAATATTCCTATTGGTGGACAGCGTATGTGGTCCTCTCATTCTGTATTTGCTTGCCAATAAAATGTACCCTCCTTTTTGGAATGTTGCAACTGTCGCTTGTTGTGGTCAGTCTTTTGGAAGTTCTATGTTATCTCATTTTCTCCAAATCTCTGCTTTTTAATTATTTAGGTGCATTAGTTTGACTGAAGTTCGAAAACAATTGTTAAGAGTCCTTGTTTGTTTAGTGAAAACATCATAGGAGACGTTTTCTTTTGGGTTAACGATAATTTCATAGGACACTGTGAATCACCAAGTTGCTAGCTACTCAAGGAACCACTGCAAGCAATTGAAGTTCAAACTGCGCAACTGAGGTTGTACAGTGGAATTGAATGATGAACTATGTGAGAATTATTGATGTTTATTTGCACGTAATCCTATTTTTTTTAGTGGACGTGTCATTAAGTATGAAGATGGTTGATAGACAAGTGTAATTTCCTTTATACTGTTTTGACATGCAGAGTCAGCCTCCCAAGCCCACAAATTTTGGGCATCCTAAACATGATAGAGTGACATGTTTATTTGTTACTTGACGATATATGATTGTCAAAATGATGATTGCCGGTCCATGATAATAATTTGATAGTACAAGCTCCCGTCCATTGGAAAATTCTTCATTTAGGAAAGATTTGTTACCAAGTGACAGCAACCTCGAATTCTGGGTCTTTCATTAGTTCCATGTTTGCTGATGGGCAGGTGCAAAGTGCAATTGTAAGATATTTCTCTGACATTCATATGAATGACATCAATGTATTTTCTTGAAATCGTACTGGTTTGAGGCCCTGAGTTTATTGTAGCTCTTCAGCTATATGTAACTGGTTCTTTACAGCTTTCAGCCTTTCAGTGCTCAGGTAATCTTGTATAGTAAATAGTGGTCCTTGACTATATTGTTTATGACAGATACGATGTGGAAACAGCTCCTGCCACTGTCTTCTTGAGGGATCCAGGAACCAAACCACTGGTGTATTACGGCATGTTCAGATTTCTGCTATCTTTCATTTAGCTTTTATATTCTGAGAACTTCTTTTGAAACGGTATATTTCATTTTTCTTATCGTAGGGTCTGTGAACAATTCATGGTTTGTGAACGTCATGGAGCATAATAAACTGCATGGTAATGCTCTTTTTCAATGACTTCTCTTCCTTTTTTTTAAGGTCATATCATTCTTTTAGTGCCTAAGTTGATCTTGTTGTACAATACGGGTATATTCATGGCAGTCATCCAGTGTCGATTTTATCACTTTTATGTTAGCTCCTTTAGTGGAAGGGTGCTACTAGTGTTTGATTGCGATTCTGTTTTTCCTGATGTCCTATCTTACTGTTATTGTTGTATTGATTTATCATTTTTACATACAGCGCTATAATGTCACACCTTTACTCATGTTAATTATGCAATGTGTCTTCTAAATAACGTACTTAAGGGTTGTATTTTCTTACCTTTGGGTTCACTCATTTTAGTGCACTTTTCAATGTTGAGCTTTGTGATGTTGCTTGACTCTTCTTCGATGTTGCTCATGGCTGAGTATCTTCATTTGGTGTCATATGTACTTGTAGAGCTTCCACTATTGAGGAGTGTGACATCTATGGAGTTGGGTTGTGATGCACGTGGCTATTCACGTGCCGGAAGCAGTTCTGACATTTGGTATTGTGTCATTCTAATTGGAAGACCAAGCCCAGAATTGAACCAAATGCGTGAGGTGAGTTTATGATGACCTGTTGAAGTATGAACAAATACAATTGTTTTTATTAGATAAGGGAAAAAAAAGGTATTAGTACAGCAGAAAAGGTTATTACAGCCTAGGAGAATGAGGAACCCTCGGATGAAATCTAATTACAAGAAACCCCAATACTGATGGTCTATAATTGACATCCCTTTAAAACAGCCCCTACTTCTTTGCCCAAAGAAAAGCCAAATAGTTCCCAAACAAGATTAGTCAAATGCGTCACCCCCGAAAAATCGATGATGTAGCAATGATTTAGGCAAAAAGACGCAAATGAGTCCCCAACCCACACCTGTGAATCTGTGATTCATCGCAAGTGGTAAGGGAACCATCTCTGGTAATTTAATGTATGAGGGAAGGTTGTAACTGTAGCTGATGAAGAGGTTTTTGCAAATGATGGTCCTAGGAGCCTTGTTAACTTGAGTAGAGGAAAGGGAAGTATTATGGAGAGACGAAGCTGATAAAGCCAAGGATAGGAAACGCAGAAACTAAGGAATTTTTTTTCCATGCATCTCTCCAAAACATTAGCTGAAGCCCTTACCCACTTGGTAGCTGACCAAAGGGAAAGCAAAGATGAAACCCGATAAATGAACTTCCAAGGGCAATTGTAGAAACATGTGCTCTGCCTTGCTATCCCAATTGTTCATACATTTAAGTAGGCCATACTTACTCTTGATAACTTGATGTTATAAGGTCCTAGGCTCTAAAGGGAACTGACAGAAGCATTTACCCGCAAAAGACATGTTCTTAAACACCAACCTACAAGAACCCGACCCCCCTCCCCTCCCTCTTACGCCTCCAAACAAGGTCTCAACTGTGGTGATCTCACATATCATCATTAGCATCATCTGATTTGTTGAAAATTGAGTTGTACATTTATAAGAAGCTGAAATTGTTTCAATGTTTAATTATTGATTTTTTTTTTTTTACCTCCTCAAACAACTATCCGCCTGTCAAAGGACAGAAAGAGAAAGAGTTCTGGGGTGCTCATTCAAAATAATTTTGAGCAGAGTTATTATTTACTACCTCTATTGAAGAATCTGATTTTTTTTTTAGTATCTTGACGATCATGTGTTTTTGGTGTCTGTTAAATATTACTTGAGGCTTTAGGTTCTGCGCAGGGTCCAACAAACATTATCAGATAAGGATGATCAGGATTTAGCTGGTATTGTTGAGTTGGCAGGACCTTCAGCCACTGCACTTAAAGACAAGCGGTTAACCTTTTCTTGGATGGACGGAGAGATGCAAAAGGTAAGTCTATTTTCCTCCCTTGTTCTGAATTTGTTGTGGCGCTGGAGTTTATATCCAATAAGTTGTGTTGAAATACTGGAGTCGTCAACTTCCACTGAAAGACAAAAAAAAAAGACAAAAACTAGAGTTGTCCTACTTGTATGCTTGACAGTAGATTTTGGCCCCATATTACTTAAAAGCGGCGATGATGAATTTTTATCATTGCCTGACATGCAAGTATGATTTTAACAATTCTGTATTGGCTTTCTTGTGCATCTTATGTTCACCTCATGAGATGAAATTTATTGGAACTGCATTGCATCTTGATTCCCTGCGGCTGCCAGAGGCAGGATACACTGTGTGGTTGTTATTAGATTTTGAATAGGGTAGTTACTGATAGTAAAATGTTGATCCAGAACTTGTGCACCTTCTACATTGGTGGTGAACTTAGCCTGGAATCTTGTGGTCCAAGAAGAGGTATTGAAGATATACCACAAGTGGTTATGGTGCGGTACATGAGAAATGATTCGATGAATGATGATGCTAAAGATTGGAAAGCCTCAAATAGCATCGTGGATTATCTAAAAGAAGATGTGGACCCTGTATCACAACTGGTAACACGGTATAATGGTTCTACTGAAATTTTACAGGTACTTCTGATCTATTGTATGTTCACTAATGCAATTCTTTGTCCAAAGAAATTTCATGTTCTGCTGTAACTGGTTTGAAAATCCTTTAATTTCAATTATTGTTTGTCAGGGACAAACTTGGTTTAAGAACCGTAAATGCCATTCACTTTCACCTCAAAAATGCCTTTCTAACCACGTCCTGCATGCTATTGTCTATAACTGCAGATTATTGAATGGGTTTCAAAGATTGTCAAAGATGGTGATTCTGCGAAACTTCCTTTTTACGTAAGTACTGTATCTCTTTGAATGTGTCTATACTGGCTCATGCTTGTTTCCATGTGGATCTGTGGCTTCCACACATGTACAATGTACATGTGTATGATTATCTTCGTACAACTGGATTTAAATTACTTGTGGCATACAAAGCATTTGGCTTTTATTTAAAGCATATGTTGTTTCTACATGTAACAGACTTCATGCTTATCCTTTTCTATGAACTCAAGGAATATATCAATTTTGCAGAGAACAAAAACTCCCGAGCTTGTTGCTGAGAACGCAGATCCACTTTGGTTTGTTGGTGCTGAGAAGTTTATTTCCACACGTGGGGGATTAAGACGTAAAATTCAGAGTGTTATAGTTGGATGTCGTGATCTTCAGAGTGATCCAAGGGCTGGTCCATTGTTACTTCTTGGAGCATTGACGTCTTTTGGTTGGATCTGGCTTTGTCGGAGTCAACCAGCAACTTCAAATGACTCTAACCAGCCACAACCTAACCATTCCATGGTGAGTGTTCTCTGAGCATGTTGGATTTTAGCTGATATGGTACTATATAGCTGCCTTTCTAGCTGATTCCTTTCTTGTTCTCATATTAATGCATAATTCTTGATCAAGGAACCCAGCTCTTGGGCACAAATGCAAATGCTTGGATGACTATCAGAAAAATTTCTTATAGTTTTAATGTTTATCTAATGTGGGATTGGCTATCAGGAAAATTCTGTTTGCTAAGTTTTGGTGATTATGTGAAATGTGTTTGTCCTGTTAGCTTATGTCATGCATGCGTGTATGCTCTAGGCAGGATGTATGTTTTCATATGGGCACATATAACGATCTGTAGCAATCAATCATCCAACCAAGTACCAACTGACCAAGCCTTGAACAAATAACAAGGCCTACTAAGCTGCGTGCTATCACTTTGAAGGATTAGACATATGACTTTTCATTCAGGAATGCTCAATTCATCTTAATCCTTGTTACCGAAATGTTTCTTTTGTTTGTTATAATATCATTCCCTCTTTCTTTTGTTTGTTATAATTTTATCCCCTCTTACAAGAGTTACTGTTTACAACCTGCTAATATGTATGTTGATTGTGCATGTAACTGTTAATTATAAAAAAAAAAATGTGCATATAATCGTTACCTAGTCCCTGTGTTTATAATCCCTTTCTCCAGGAAAGACTTTGTAACAGTTTGTGTCACTTTATTTGCAGCAAGACATCCCGAAAGAATGGAGAAATCGAAGAAGAAACAGTTCGACTAGAAAAGTTCCTCCTTCAATGACAGACGTAGACCCAAAAAATGCTTATCAAATGCCATTACCAGACTCAGACTCCGAATGAAGTTTAGTCAACATTCATGGTACTTGGTGCTGCAACTCGAAGATATGTTCATTACTTATGCGACACAAATGGCCCAGGTCTTAATTTTCAATTGCCGATCCCCAGTAGAGTTTTCGGATCCCTCATGTAAATGATATCAAGTAATTATGACTAGTTGGATCGTTTGTGATATTGCAGGCTTTCTTTCTCTATTTTGATCAGCATTCAACTTGTATTTTGGCTTTCCCACACCTAGGAGAAATTGTAACTTAGGCCCTTTCTAATAATTTTGTAACTCAACCTTGTAGTTTTGGATTAATAGAGTTATCGAATTTTCCCTGTGGTTCCAAAACACCCTTTGGAAAGCCATCTCGCGATGGCATAATAATGGTTTTCAGAATGCAAAGTATTGTAGTATTTTTTATTCCTATTTTAAAGGTAACAATAAGTCGGGCATGACTCATCTAAGATCAGACCAGAGTTGAGTGTACACCACTCCCATGAGCGGATGTAGTCCTTCGAGCCTTCGAGGCTAGGTTCAATCGCTCTCATCTAAATTTTGAATAAACTAACGAGCCAAAGGTTGCCTCCCATTAAAAGTTTAATTATAACTATTCAATTCAGTCTCCGTGAAAAGAAATTTATATCCTACTCAAAAAAATAATCTCTAGATCCGCTACTTACCACCCCCAATTCACCAAACAACATTTATACAAGGGTAATGATAGCATCCTATAAACTTGAGATGAGCATTGAGCAGTAGCCTATGAACTAAGCGTATGCGTACCATATGTCTTGGGAAGGTGCTCTATTGTCATCTTAAGTTTTGGGACCTGAATTGCCAAAGTTGGTATATCCTATGCCTTTGGAATTTTGCTCATCTCAGAGTATCACTAAGTTTTGGGACCTGAATTGCCAAAGTTGGTATATCCTATGCCTTTGGAATTTTGCTCATCTCAGAGTATCACTAATCACTAATCACTAATCACTAATCACTAATCACTAATCACTAATCACTAATCATCTCGAGACGCATGGTTGAAAATTCACGAAAGAAAAAAGAAAAAATGAATAACCTCATATATAAGGGAAAGGAAAATTTATTTGCTTCTACCTTGGTCGTCTACACATTCGGAGAGGAAAGTGTTCTGCTTCTGGAGTTCTGGTACGTGCTCTCTCTCTCTCTCCCTCTCTCTCTCTCTCTCTCTCTCTCTCTCTCTCTCTCTCTCTTTCTCCTCTCTCTCTCCCTTTTCCCTTGTACTCTCTGTCAACTATCCCTGCTTCTAAACAACGCAACTGCTCATCTCAGTCAACATATGGCTTAATCTTTGACAACTGATACTTGCCGCCTGCCATTGTTGATTTCTCTCCCCTTTCTTCTCTCTCCAGTGATCGTCGCCGCCAAACGACCGGTCATCGACGACCGGGTACCTCACCTTTAGCGTCGTCTATCCAAGGCAACACAAAACCCCCTTTTGTTTCTCCCTTTTTGTTTGTCAATTAATGCTTCAAAATTTGTAGATACTAACCCTAAATTGGAATTCGAAACGGCATGGAATCAAATAATTTTCTTTTCATGGAAAAAGGATGTTGACCCATTTTTGTATGTATCTAGTGTGAAATTGGGTCGAAAACAAACGTCTTTATTATGTTGCATTATGCTTGTTTATGAAATATTGAAAGGTTTGATGAACAAAATGTTGACAAGGTATGGATTATTTTGTGTGAACTTTGGCGGTTCTACGTAAAGTTACTCAAAGATGTTTTTTTGTTACTTAGAACAACCTCCACCTATTAAAATTATATCATTGTTGTCTAAACTAGTGATATAAACACTCGAATCCTCCTTATGCCATAGTTATTTACTTGTTCTATGATTTCCGGTTAAAGATAATGTCTTTGGAATGAGTTCAATTTACTTTGGGATGGAAGTTGTCATGAGGATGTTGTTCCAGCATCTGCTTGGAGAATAACTATTAACAAGATCACACATTTGCATTTGTGCATATTGGTACCCCTAATAATTTTAGCCAAAATGGGTGAGGACTTCTGGAGATATAATCCTGGGGTACTTCGTATCTCCTTATATGGAAAAATAATGTTTTTTTCTAATGTAATTTGAACTAGTTGTGGCTACTAAGGCATTGCTGAGCCTTAATGTATATTCCCCATAGCTTTTCTAGTCTTGACAATAAGGTTGTCTGGTTTTCTTCAGATAACCAGGAAGAGAGAGTTTCCCCCCTTTTCTGCCCAACTCTCTGTTCTTAAGATGTTGGTTTTCAGAATGAATGATTGATATTCCCTGACCCATATAAAAGAGCTTATGTCCTTTGCCTTTTACCAATCCCTCTTATTCAAGGCTTTCTTGAAAGACTACTGATTTGCTGAAGAACTAGCTTGGAACTTTAGACTCCTGAAACTTCTTGCTATCTCTAATGATTAAACTCGTTTATTGCACCAACATTTTTTTAATTTTTTATTTTTGGATTTTGCAGTTATGGGGAAAGACGCAAAGAAAAAGGAGCCTGCTGGAAAAGGTGCTGGCAAAGGTAAGGGAAAGGCTGGTGGCAGTGATGAGGGTGCTTCTAAGGATAAGGGTGGGAAGGGAGACAAGCTTGGTACTTGCTCATTTGTGAAAGGTAGGTTGCCTCCTTTTTCCCTATTACCCCCTTCCCTGTTGCCTTACGTAGGGCCGTCGTAGGCTGAGTATCAGTGTTAATATCATGTCTAGACTGCTTTCAATTTTCATGTGGTATATCCTTTTCAGCTCGTCACATCTTGTGTGAGAAACAAGGGAAAATAACTGAGGTATACCAGAAGCTGCAAGAAGGCTGGCTCGACACTGGGGATAAGGTTCCACCAGCTGAGTTTGGAAAGGTATTTTCAACCTACTGTTAAGGTGATATCATTGAATTTGTTTGTAGATGGTTTCAATATTTAAGCTGATGATCATATGCCTATCATGTGGTCATGGTGATATACTGATATTGACATAGCTCACTAGTTACCGAATTGAGTTTAGGCATGACCTGGCTGCCTGGTAACCCTGGCGATTAAGCCACCAAGTTAAGTTCTTTTCTGGTGGTTTTAGATTTTTACTGCTCACTTAGAAAAAAGTACTTTTCATGGCTCAGAAGTCAGAACTCAGAAGATTGGGTGCCGTATCCCAAAAAGTAACTGTCCTTCCTATTTTTGATATTCATTGTATCTCATATATGGTGGTATTCAGTTGTCTCCATATCGTTCACAAAAGCTCACTTTTACAGTGAAGAAACATGATAGCTAGAAAAGTGAGTGTCTTAGTGAAAGCACCTTGTCAGTATGATGGCTTTCATTTCTTTCTTTAAATAAAAGAAAATGAGATGGCTTTCATACGAAGAAAAGGTCATGGTTTGCTGTTTCACACACCCATCTCTTTGTTATTGCCTCATAGTCATTGATGGGTTTTTGGCAAAGCTAAGATGCTTAATTTTTTTGTAATGTTTTGGAATCAAGTTTGTGCTGAAGGTATGTACATATATGGTAATGAATGTGTAGCCTCTTACGTATTGCTCTCGTATTTTCGGTTTCAGTTGGCTGCTCAATATTCTGAATGTCCTTCCGGCAAGAAGGGCGGAGACCTTGGATGGTTCCCACGTGGAAAGATGGCTGGCCCATTTCAGGATGTTGCCTTTGCCACTGCTATTGGAGCCACTAGTGCACCTTTTAAATCTACGTAAATATCGAAACTTTTGCTGGTAGCCTTTGCATTCGTGCTATTTCTGCAAGCTAACTTTTACCTTATGCTGATGCTGCAGACATGGATACCACATAATATTATGCGAAGGTCGTAGGGGCAGTTGATCCTGCTGGAAATTACTACCTTTTGAAACTTTCTGATTGTTGCCTTGTGATACCAAGTTGGTAACTGAATGACCATGCACATTTGTGAGATGAATGTGTGATAAATCAATCATACTTATCGACTTGTTACATATCTATTTCCCATGGTGATCAAATACACCCGTTTGCTGATTTACCTCTCCAGTCTATTATATAGCAACTTTCTTGTGGCTCTGTTTCAAGTCTCCTAAGGTTTATTTATGCGCAAATAGAGGTGCAAATCAGTCAAGTTCTATATGACTGCCTTTATTAGCTCTTGACAAAGCAGCGAAACTGCAAATTGCTTGGCGCAGTTCAATTTACTGGAGCTCCCTGTTGGTATTTTTACAGTATTTCATAAGATAGAAAGAATGAACAATTATATCTTAAAAGTACAATGTCTGTGTCACAATGTACAAGTTACAACATGTTATATCTTAAAAGTACAATGTCTGTGTCACAATGTACAAGTTACAACATATATCAAGTATCAACCACTGAAGCAGAAGTAGGAAAAAAATTTAGCGATCAACAAGCTTAAGACCCCAGGTCATATCCTCACAGTGCGTCAAATGAGGAACAAGTCTACCAGTATCAACTCCATGTTTCGCTTTGCAATCATAAAATGGAGGTGCATGGAAACAAGGCTCAGCCGACATTGCACGACCACAAGGTGGATCGGGAACAGTTCGATTTTCTGGTTTATAAAGGACCCATGGTGTCAACCCTCCGAGACCCTGAGCAACATAACCGAAAGTAGACCATGAACTTGTGACGAGAACATCAGTCAAACTCAATAAATACATTTCTGCCCATGCCTTCTCCTGGTGCATCTGCTTTTCCGTCTGCTGATACTCCTCGTGGCTAGGCTGGTAAACAGAAACTACTTCTCCAGTCACCGTAGGTTTTTCCCAATACATGCTCTTTAAGCTCTCAGAGTAGCCAGGGCTTAGAGAAGTTACCAACACAGCTTTCAGTTTCTGTTTCGCATCAAGATTGTCAACTTCTTCCTGCTCGTTGAGCTTTGGTAGAACACCTTGCTCAATGGTACATGCCACAATTTGATCCAGTACATGCTGAAACATATCCGTACCTGTATCAAATACTCTTATTTGGATTCCAACTTTTTCATCTGCATTTGCCAAGTATGTATCATAAAAACGTGTAATCAGCCCCCAAACCGAGTTTGTGGGGTGAAAAAGATATCGACTCAAGTAATGGAAGACGGCTTCCTTTTGGGGGAAGAGGTTGTTTAGCTGTTGCTCAAAGGATGGATTAAGAAAGAGGGATGGAATGAAGTAATAGTCCGTTTTCATGATCAACCAGGGTACTCGGTGGAGAAAGCTCTGATCATGGTCACAAAAGAAAAGCTTGTCATAATCATCATAATCGTGGACCAGATGGAGGTACAGAGAAGGGGGATATGATGAAGTTGAATTTGATATTATTTCATTCCTCAGCATGTTCCCATAAGATAGAGGAGATTTCTGATCAAAGTTGTGAAATTGGTCGATAAGAGGAAAATTCAGAGGTAGTAGCCATGAAGAATCAAGAAATGGTTCACAGAAGAGGTCACCTATATCAGTTCCACGATCAATTAATAGGACACGATCTGTAAGCATAGCATACAGAAATGCTGATGCTATGGAAAGTATCCTGTTTCCTAAACCGCTGAAGGATATCCAGACCAGATAATTGCAGTCAGATATACTGTGATTACTGTCATGTTGCTGACCAGATTTGATCAGCTCTACAGTTCTGTTGTAAGACTCGCTGTGAGGTCCACACCGTTTGTGTAAAGATTCATAAGCTCTCAACTTAGAAAGGAGATTAGATGGCGGTTTGTAAGGCGACTCTTTCCGGTACAAGCTTGATTGGTACCTACTAAGACAAGATTCGTTGTCAAAACCAGTGGCCAAGAGACTCCCAGGCTTGCCCTCATTGTCAAACCCGACAGACTGGGATGATATACCCGAAGAACCTGGAGGAAAGACAAGAGAGCAACTGTATGAGATATAAGACCACAGTTGTGTGAAATGGGACACATCTAGCATAAAATGAGCCGTTCCCAAAGAATACCACAAAACATAAGGATCAGTGAACATATTGGTCCAGACATTGTTACAAGAAAACTGCTGATTGTCAAACATAACCACCTTCACAAAATTCAAGAACTATCTCCAATATATGTGTGAGGCTACCAAGGGAAACTTTGTCAATATCAAGGTGAACAGTACACCAGAGATGTCAATTTGTACAATTGACATAGCTATCTTCAAGTTATAAGAAACGCTAATAGTTCTCATATACAAAAGTTTACCGCCATCAGCTTCTCCATTATACTTCACTGAATCCTCTTTGAAATCGTACCTAAAAGCTTATCATGTAAATTGGTATGCCCTCTACAGGTATCACAATCAAGCTAGTAGCAAATAAGAAGTCAGGGCAGTTCAAACTGACATTTGATACAGCCCATTATAATTCAAGGTTGAAAAAATAGCTGTTGGATACTTGGGATTCACCATTTCAGCTCTATTTGAAAATGGATGCATTCAGAATCATAGTCTACTTACACAAATAATACTACTAGAACGTAGAAAAGATTCCACAAATGCATAAACATAGATACTAATTGAAAATTGGAGTATACAAATAGGGCATGCAAATAAAATCAAAGTACCTTGACTATGATGTACTGGGATTACTCTCAATCCTGACCATGCCCACAAACTGTTGGACCGAATATCTTGAAGAACTATGGAAACAGAGAAAAACCCAGAAAGACCCATCAAACAGGTAACTGAAATACCCAACAAAGTCATCCAATTTAACCCGAATTTCCAATTTGGAATTCTGAAATAGCTGTGACTCTCAGGGTCAGATCCTTTAGTTGTGTCATCTGAGTTCTTGCTCAAATTCAACTGCTTCGTATTTGGTACCTTCCTCATCTGGGCATGGCAGAAAAGCAGAGCTAAGACTAAGCTTAAAGGTGCTTGATAATGATGCTGGGTGTAATGATTAATGAAATAGATAATACTTGTATAGATCTAGTAACTACTTCGATTAAGCTGCTGGAAGTTTTCACTTAAGAATCCAGTTTTGAAGAGTGAGATGCAGATTTCTGTGACCGCCTTAATGAGTGAGATGCTAAACAGCTAATTTGTTACCATTTCAGTTATATTCAACTAAATTCTTACCATAATCTGAATTTTCAGCTAATAAAAATAACTAGTTGTGCCAAAAATCTTTCTCTCTGCTCTTAAATTTTAATTTGATAACTATTGCCTATGCAGAAGGAATCCTGCATCTCAATTTGTTTGTCCTTATTTTATTGTTGTTCTGCTGTTTGCCTGTTTGTCACTTACTGTAAGAAAAATTGTTTGACTTTCCAACCCTATTGTGAGTAAAAAAAGAAAATTAAGAAATGTGAGTATTTTGGATCCTAGGCAGCATATGCATAATTGAGATAAATGAGCAGAGACAATGAAGAACATTTAACCAAAATACACAAGAATAGCTGTAGATTTAGATGATAGAACAATTAATAATTCGATTGCACAACCAAAATTGACACAAGCTAGATAACTAATAGATGTAGCAGAATCTTGATACTGCAACTGTTATGCAGAGATACCAATTCATTCACAAACAAACCAAAAGGCAAACTCAATCAATTGTAACAGAGCCCTTTTCTCACAGGACATTTTACAAACAGTTGGCGCGCATAAAAACACCAATCATCTTCCCAAAATCTAATGAATAGTACCCAAAATCACCATCATCATAACATGAAAACAAAAACACAAATAAGTTGATTAAAAAGATATAGAGAAATATCATCTACTATGACTCAGAAATTACTTTTGATTAGGGTTTTATTGAACATCCAATTATATGCCGCCCTAATCGTGTGATTTTCTCATATATACATGATTCACAAAGTAATTCCTGAAATAGATTCGGTGTAAAAATAATTCCTACCATATACATCATGTAGGCTCGGACTCAAGCGCGGAATGTATAATATTCTTTTTGTGTGTTAATACAAAGCCGCTGTGGCGCACAGAGGCTTTAGAAAAGCGCTTTGGGCCACAGCGGCTTCCCTTGTATATTTTTCCTCAGCCTTTGAAAGCCTCTGTGCGCCACAACGACTTCCTTTGTATATGTTTCTACCACATTTTCTTTGCAATTTAGCTGAAAACATAAACAATAGTGAGCCGCTGTGGGCCACAGCGCCTTTCTAAAGTCTCTGTGCGCCACAGCGGCTTCTATAGTAACACGAAAAAAATGCATTCCGCGCCTGAGTCTGAACCTATATGATGTACATGCTGGGAATTATTTTCGAACCGAAGCTATTTCAGGAATTACTTTGTCAATCATGTATATATTAGGAAATCACACGCCCTAATCGTTGTACATTTGGGATAATGAGCAGAGGCAATGAAAAACAATTAAACAGAGCCACAATGTGAGATTTCAAGATTCAGTTAAGAAAACAATATTTAGTTTGATTGCAACAACTTTTAAGGTCAAATCTTATAAACCCAACAAATTTTAGCAGAACCCCTTTTCTCAGACCATTTCATTAACAGCTGGTGCTCAACTGCAAAAACCCAGATTTTCCCCCAAATTCTAAAACCCCAAAATCGCCAAAACAAGAAAATCAAATCACAAACAATTAACTTCAATAAACAGAATTGAACAAATTAGAGACTACATCATCCTTGATTTCTTGATTTCATTAATTCTCAACCACCCATTACAAAACATCCATAGATCGGAACCCCAATTACCAAACCCTAACCATTTACACTAAAAACAACAATAACAACAACCAACCAAACCAAGAACTAAAAACATATGAAACCCACCCGTTCCCTTAACCCTAACCCTAACCTCCAAAACCGTAGAGGGTCCTTCCTTGCCTCTTAAGAGCATACACAACATCCATGGCAGTAACAGTCTTCCTTCTAGCGTGCTCAGTGTAGGTAACAGCATCACGAATCACATTCTCTAGAAAGATCTTGAGAACACCACGAGTCTCCTCATATATCAAACCACTGATCCTCTTGACACCACCACGACGAGCAAGACGACGAATGGCTGGCTTTGTGATGCCCTGGATATTGTCTCTGAGAACTTTCCTGTGCCTCTTGGCACCACCTTTGCCCAAACCCTTTCCTCCCTTACCACGGCCTGACATTTTGAGATTTCAGGAGAGAGAAAATCAAAGAGAGAGAGAATTGAGGAGAGAGAATATGACGGTGAGATGAGATGTGGGAGGGAAACGGGGTGAGTGGGTTTATATAGAAGTGGGTGGTTTGAAATTTGGGGAGGGGGAGATTTAAGCGGGCTTTGTGAAATTTTGGGGGAAATGAGGTCGATCCGTGTGAGAGGGTTGTTTTCGATGTGAGCCGTTGATTGGGAGAAGATCTACGGTGGATATTTGGAGGATTTGTTTCACACGGATTGTGCTCTTCCTTCCCTCGATTGGCGAGTCTATAATCGTGGATTGTAATTCCTGACTTGCCCTTTACTAATTCTTTTCTTTTTCTTTTTTTTTTTTTGGGACAGGGAGCCCTTTAGCCTTTAGGCCTTTACTGAATTTTCATCTTTACTAAACTTGTTTGTAACTTTGTATGCTTAATTATGCTTAATTTATTTTTTCTTTTTCACCAAAAAAAAAAATTGACATGTTATCAAGGGCGTATTATAAAAATGCACAAAAACTCGTATGAGGTAGTCTCAAGGTGAGGCTCTCTCTAACAAGCATAACATTATGCTTGAATATAGAGGGGGGTCTCACCGTGAGGCAAACCTTTTGTTAAAAATGTATGTTGCTTTAGTTGTAAAACATAATTTTAACATTGGATTTGCTAAACAATGGTACTTTGTGAATGGATTGGAAACTACGTTAAAAGGGGATTTGATTCAAATATTGGTTATGGACATAAATTTCAATGGGGTTTCTTAGCTTCAAGTAGGGCAGGTGACTTGGTAAGTAAGTTGTGGCTTGTGGGTGTAGACGCCAAAAAAATGTCTTTAGATTTCTCCGCCAAAGTCCGATCATGAAAGGAGTAATTTATAAACTTGAATGCTATTTTTGCTTTAATAGGTAAAATAAGGTCTCAAGTTTTTCCTCGATCACTCCTTCATTTCGATCACATTCAAAACTCCCATTCAAGAGCTTTCCAACGACACCTCTCGCGTCTTTTTCTGACTCCCGGTTGCCAAGCTGCTAACCCGGGATAAAACCGTCTTTTACCACATAAGGGTAAAACGGTCTTTTCATATTTTTTGAAATACTAAAATTCCTCTGGAAATTAAAATAGACTGGATGTCGTCATAATGACGACATCCAGCTGGCAAGCTAACAGCCGCCAGCGTTGCTGGAGTTACAGTCAGCGACGCTAGCGGCTGTGGTCAGACGGCGCTCACCAGCGCTGCTAGCGGTGCTCACTGGTCTTCTAGGTCCGTCTTTTTTTAAGTCCAAATTCCGATTTTCGGTCATCTCTCCACCCGTCCAACCCTATTCTTTTCTCTATAAATATGACGCTCGACCCTCAGTTCAAAACACACAGTCTACAATTGATAACCTATATTCTCATGAGTATTAACACTGAGCTTCCTCCTCTTTCTTCCAAATTTGAGATCTTGTCTTTACTATTCATTCGCTAAATAGCCTACAGTTAAAGTACTAACTCCTGAGGGCTCAAATTAAATTAATTGCTTAACTATTTATTTTCTAGTTGTCCAAATGTAGATATTATGCTAATTATGTCCTTTATTGCTTACTAAATATTGTCTTTCAAATTCCAAGCATGTCTAGTCGTTGTAATACTCAATTTGCCAATCGAATGCATGTCTAAATAAGGGTCAATAATAAATGTTGTGATGCTTGTGATGAACCAATTAACAGTCTAAGTCTAGGTTGTTAATCCGGTTTGTGTGAGAATCATGTCTTTAAATTATTAAGCAAACTTGAGTTAGTAGAGGCCATCATAAACGGGCGAGTTGGGTGCCTAACTCCTTCCCACCTCGTACCTTCGCCCCCGAACCTTTTATTTTTGGGTACTCATTTGTTCTATATGAGCGGGAGTCTTTCTAAAAACATGATTAGTTCATTTATCGCGCTATTGGGTTGTCCCTTCAGTTTGTCCATTCGATAAAACGCCGATAGCAGATTTGTGACCTCTTTCATGATTTTTATTCAATGCAAGTTTTTACAAAAGCTTCTCTAACTCGATGGTCCCTTGAGCTTATCTAAACCCCCAGCTTACAAATTTTCTATAAGGACACACTCCGTGGACATAGTGGAAAATCCCGAATCCTTACAGCGAGGATCAAATGTGGAAAATGGTGTTCTTTGATGCTTTTTTGGAATGAAGTTCGGATATTTATAATCTTTGAAGCTTATTGGTTTGGTAATAGCTTGCAAGTCATATGTACTGGACTAGCCAAGTTTATAATGGGCTGACGTTTTCAAGTAGAGGGGTAGGTTTTTTGTAAACAAGTTAGAGGATGATTTATTCTCTGTAAATGAATGACAATTCAAACTCTTAATAACAGGTTTGTGAAAGTTGTGCTTGTACTATTAGCTCCTCATCCTTTGGTTTGATCCGTGATTATCGTGGAACACGAATAATATAGTAGTGTTGATGGTGGTTTTTCCCATGCGGTGAGAACTAAACGACATAAATGAGAAGAGAAGAATAAAGTGAAAAGTAGTACATGCAAATATGCATTTTTTTTTTTTTTTGGGTTGTGTGGTTGTCAATCAGAATAATTTAAGGCTAACCACTTAAATATGGAGTGCTGAATATATTAATGTTTGGTCTTTACTAACGTGTGATTTGTATAGCACATGTTTCGTATATTATGAATTATGACCATCAGCGGTGACTAGGAACTTACTTGGCAATGACTAATATGCACACAATAGTGGTTAAACATATATTACAATGATTGGGAACCATCAAATAAGGCATCGTTAGACAGTATGAGTTATTTTTTGCATATGGGAAACACAAAAAAAAATTATAGGATTATCTTTTAATTGTTCTTTCTTGGGTTTGGCTCTTTTGCCATGCACGTGGTGTTGTCTGGGTGTGTTTAATGAGGATTCAATGGCTATACGAGTTCCATATCCAATAAAATTAAGAGTTCATGCTCTTGTTTTATTTCATTCAATAAAGCGATATACATACTAATTATTAAAAATAAAATAAAACATTTAGAGGAGAAGGTGAAAGAAACCCTATACTTTCTACACACAAATATGCACTAAGATCAATTTGGCTCCTAAAATTCTATTTATATGCATTACACCCTTAACAATTAACATATTTTACCCCTACAAACAAATTTTTTGGATATATTTTAGAAATTTTTAAAATTGGTTAGTAAATCATTTATATTATAAATATGTTAATAATATCATGTATTATTTATGTCATAAATATATATATATATATATAAGTTTGTATGTTTGTGTTTTCAAAAAACCTTAATACAGACACTTGAAAAAAACCAACTCTATGGATTTATTTTTCTAACATCATTAGAATGTACTTTACGCGTCAATGCTCAATTACCAACCGAGGTAACCATCAACCACAAATAACTAACAAAACCCAATAAATGTATTATTTGACGCTGATACCTAAATTAATTTTAGTATCATTTTAAGGTTAATTACAAACCGTGAATTTAAACCCTCTATAATTACTTAAGGAATAACATATGTACGGTTTATTTATATCTCTATTTTTGTCCTCTTAAGACTAATTACCCATCCACCAAAACTCTCTCATTTCAATCTAACGGTTCTAAAATCCCCTTTTAATTTTAGGAGTCCAAATTTGAGGAACAACCCTCATACGGTACTGAAAGAATTCCACTATCTTTTAATCATTTTTATTTATTGAGTGAAATGTTGAAAAATAAATAAAAAAATTTCTACCAATAGAAAAAGAAAAAACATAAATTAAAAAAAACCACGTTGAAAGGATCGTGGGCCGGATCCAATCTCAATCACTACGGCCCAAAGAAATTACCACGTGATATTTCAGCACCGACTGTTTACCCAGTACCTACTAGTATTGACTACTCGTATACCCTGACAGTTCATCATGCGAAAATTGTTGACAGCTGACAGCTCCGCCCAAAATAGATCCGTTATAATCCCGACCCCGCTATTTCCACAATTAACCGCCATTCCAATCCGACCTCCATAAATACTCTCTCTAGTTACCACTTTTCTCGATCAAAATCAAAATCAAAATCAAAAGAAATGAAATTCAACCTTCCTTTTACAAATTCATCCAAAACCCCTCAAAACTCAACCAAATCAATGAAGATCATGAAGATTTATTTGCGGTTGAATTCATCTCTCAAATCCATAATTGTGACTCAACCAATCTTTCTCTCTCCTCCGAACAAAAAACCCCTCATCTTCATCAATTAGTCACAGTTCTTCGACATTGATAGCCCACAAACCCTAATTTCGGAACTTCAAACATCTATCCATGGTTCTCTTATTCCGAAACCCTAATTTTGACACTGGGCAGCGAGAAATTGATGTTTCTTCAAACATGGTTCTTCGACGTTGAATGAAGTTGACGACGGTACTAATCCTCTCTCTCTCTCTCTCTCTCTCTCTCTATTTATCTATGTCTTTCACTTTCTAATTCCTTTTTATTGTTATAATACGTTAGTAGTGACTTGCGATTTCTTTTGTTTTTATAACGCAGAAACCCTAATTTCGAATCCTCTAACAGTTGACCATGCCTCTCTGTTATATATCTTTGCTATGATGGTGGGCGAGAAATTTTGGCTTCAGGAGCCCTAGTTTCACCTCTGCTATGATTATGGTACTTATTAATTCTCCCTTTCTCTCTCTCTTTTTTCTTTTTTTTTTAATAATTTTTTTTTTTTGATTTTTTTCTTCTTATTATTGATTGTTGTTGTACTGTAGATAGTTAGTAGTGAGTTGCATTTTCTTCTGTTTCTTCAACTTACCATGTGATCTTATGCTACCTTGTGGTGGTTCTTTTCTGTTATCTCGCATGTTAAAATTAAGTATTCGTAAATCTATGATTAAAAGCTATTATCTGGGAAAATTTATTTATTTTTTGATAAGATTGTATGGGAGAACTTGCTTAATCAAGAGAATTAAATTCTGGTGTTGATCTGATAATTAATTGTTTATAAGAATAAATTAACCACTAAACTTATTTACACGATTGTGAACTCAGTTTGGATTTCACTGTCCTCTAGGATTATCTGAATGTTGCAGTTTGTTGGTTAAGTCTGTCATGTATAGTGGCCCTTTTCCTTGTTTTTAAACTCCAGTACTAGTAATATGTGGGAGAAGTTGCTATTATTCATTGAATATATTAAGTTGCTGATCACTAGTCTTCGCTTCCCTGCACCTGCAGTGGGTGAACTGTGAAGTATTTATTTCTATGCCATTGGAACAATTTACATTAATAAAGTATCAAAATTTTCTGTATTTTGTATCTAGAGTTTTGTGCATTGAGGAGAAGGTGTTGTGTGAGAAGATATGTCACTTCATAATTTTTGTTAAAGTCGTTCCGTGATATTAAGAAGTCATCCTAAAACAACTTGAAACTCACCCTGCCTTCACGGTGAGAGTGCCTCAAACAATATTTTGTTGCCTTATGTGTTTTTTTTTTGGGGGGTCTTAAGTGGCAATCTTTAATGAATATTAACACAAGTATAGTGGTTTCTTTTCCGTGTCAGTACATTTTGCATTTTTCTGTTGTGAAACCAAACTCATTTTCACAAATGGAATAAACTGTTTAGAGGATAGGAAATAAAAGAATTGAAGAAAGGAAAAGTTTCATCTTGTTGATTTTTGGACATTGGAAAGTTCAAGGTGAAAAGTCAGGTGATGGTTTGTAATAAGAAACCCTGCATATGAATTGTAAAAATTTCAGCCTAATCTATTGTTGATGTGACATGAGTGAAGGTGTGATTATATCAGCTTATTCTCACCTGTTTATATTAATGGGCTTTACTCTGATTCCGTGTTTGTCACTCTATTCAGGAAAATGGCAGTCCTATATTTTGAAAGGCAGAGTGTACACCTGTGGAATATGCTGCTACAGCTTCAATGTGAGCTTGTGTTGGTTGATCGCGACGATGCTGCCAGTGAGCACTCTGTGAAACTTTAGCTTTCACAGTGAAGAGTGCCGGGTATATGTATGTCACTGTTTCATAGGTTGGGAAAGTGGAGTTGTACTTCATCCATGAGGGCCACAAGTGGTTACAGAGGAGGGCGGGTGGTGCTGATGAGAGATAGTGAGGAGGAAAAACTGGTTGAAGCCATTGCTATAGGAAGGGGATAATGGGGCTAGGATTGATATTCATCCTGAATATTGAGCACAACCAGGGGAGAGCACATATGCCGAACTAAACGGTCGTACAGGCCGCTGAGTTGCACGCTGAGAGTGGGTTGAAGGAGTCAGAGGCTGCTTTGGTGAAGCTGTATATGAACAGGATGGTGAGGCTCATCAACAAGAAGTACAAGATGATCTCCATGTTGTAGGAGAACTGCTTATTCCTCCTAGGTAAGTAAACGTATTAATTTTCTTTGGAACTTTTGTTGTTGCATTCTTGATTAGTGTTTGTGGGGGTCTGGTGGTCTTACTATTGATGATTTGTTGTAAATTTTGCTGGCATAATGTGTTTCTGAACTTCTAAATTGGAATTTCAAGCTGTGGGTAAATAGTATGTACCCTTTACTCTTATTGGATTCTTTCTGTGTTTGGATTTTAGTCTTCATTATTCTCTCTATCGGATAATTGTTGTGGCAGATTTGACTTCTATTGGAGGAATGATAAGTTTACTGAAATCTGAAAATAGTACCCACTTTGCTACTTTCTGAACTAGTGGGGCTTATGGAGAATATACATGAAAATGGAGGGTTTTTTTTGCTTCTTTAGATTGGTGTTGGTAATTAGTAGATAATTGCTTTTGGGATAGGTTTCATTCTACTTTGAAGCTTCGTAGGTTAACATGCTATTTGATAAAATATTCCTAAATTTTAAGTATAACTTGACTGTTAAGCTGTAAAGGACGACTTCAAATTAAAGGAATGGAGTTGGGAGTTTCACTTGATAGTTAATGATTGATTGCTGCATTTACGGATATTTGCTAGGTTAGTTGTTGGGTTTGGGTATGTGAATCAAAAGGTAAATTGTTGGTTAGGGAGTTAACTTGAGAATTTATCTGGAATGTGATTGAAATTAGGAATGGTTTTGGGGATTGATTGACAATTGAGTATTGTGCTGACGTGGCGGGGAAAGAGGAAGTAGGTGGAACGGGAAAGGAGAAATAGGATATCTTTCATGTGTGATGTTAGCTAATGTGATTTTGTTCAGTGTAAGTTAGATATTCTTTTGGTAAAAGTTTATTCTTCATGTGAGCTATTCCAAGCAGTAGTTGTGTTTTGATAAAGGGTAAAAGTCTTTGGCTTTACCCGAGAATTATATCAACGTTTGGGCAAATGGATTGTAATATAAATTCTTTTGAATATATTGGTGAAAGGAGATTGAATTTGAAAGATAGGTTATTTGGGAATGGCTTTGTGGAGTTTCAAGTTTGATTGGTGATGTCATTATTTTGTGATTGCTAATGTCATTATTATAATAGAGAAAACCAATGTATAGGGAAGTACAATTTTGATTATCATGTGAAGGATCCTTGTGTTAGTATGATTTAGAGATAGCTGTGGATTTTAATGTATGAGATTTTCTCTTCATATGAAGTAGTCTCGAGGTATTGGTGTCCTTTCTTTTCTTGAGATATTTAATTGCTGTTTTATAGGTAAGTTAGCTTAAGGTTTGGATTGGGGCATGCGAATTGGGAGGAAAATCAGTACAATTTATCTGGAATGTAAATAATCGTTTTTACTTCTGAGGTTTGATGTATGATGTGTATGCTATGATAAGAGGACGAGAAAGGAAACTAAAGTTGGAGAATTAGAAGATACATGGGAAGAACATAAAATGTCAAAATTTTAGATAGAGACTGATTAGAATTTGATCTCCATGTGGTGAATTATGTAGAATTTTGACTCTGGTTCTGTAAAGTAGGAGGTACAGTATAGAGAAAGATTTGGGAAATAAGGATTAGTTTTGAAGAATTCTTGGGAATGATGGTGGAGTGGGAATGTTTTTTGAGCTTTATGGTTCGATCACTGATGCTATTATTATTCAGAAAAAGGGTTGAAATAGGGGAAGTGGGATATGATTGTTTGGGTAGCTAAGGTGGTTCTGTTCAGAATTGGTTTTGGATTTTGTGAAAATATCCTTGCTTGATATGTGGGATTTATTGATTTAAGTGGTTGCTGTTTAAGGAGAAATATCAAAGATATTGGTATAACTTTACAGGTTACTTAGGGTTAGGGTATTCGAATTAAAGAGTAAATTACAGGATTTTCCTAAGAATAGAGTTTGGATCGATAAAATCTTCGGGACTTTAGTGTAGTTTTGGGGTTGATCATAAACAATGCCTTTGGGAGGCAGACTAAAAGAAATGTAGTTATAGGATCAGTGTTTAACTTATATGTTCAGGTGTGTTGAGGAGGTGATATTCTTATCTTTGCTTGGGTATTTTACAGCTGAAAGTCTCTTGGTAAACTTTTTACGAGATGTTTTTTTGGCTGCTTCTGGAAAATTGCTAAGATTTTCTATTTGGAACACTTTACTTTAGAGGATTGACGACCACTTAGATTTTCTAATTGTAGAATTGGGAGGTAGAAGTTGGATTTCATTGGTGAAAATATGGTTGTATTTAAGGACCTATCATGAATGTTTAGTGATATGTGAATTGATTTCTAGACTTTGAGATTAGAATTATTAGCCATCAGATGGTCTTAAAAGAAAAGAGACAACTCTTTAAGGTGCAGCCGTGGAGGTGAAACAGGTAGTGGTTCATTTTTGACATCTTTTTGGTATTTCATGTTAGGCTTTTCTTTATATGGGGATTTCCATGGATTTGGCACTATTACCATTTCATTGTGATTTTGGGTGTATTGACTTCATGGCTTCAGTTTAAAGCGTTCTTAAAAATGTGTTTAGGTGTGTGAATTCGAGGTGATTGAATTCAAGGAACATCTGTATTGTTGAGTGATTTAGGATTGAATTTATGCGCTTTGAGTTGCGTCTTGTGGTGAAACAAAAAAGGGATCAAGAGAGCATGGATTTGACTTGACTTACTTATTAAGGACAAGTGAGGGTATGCATATGGTTGTGGCTTTTGACTTGTAGACAAAATATCAATATTTATGGGCAAAAAGGAGGTTATTTGGTACACTTAATTTGTTTACTGGGTTATGGAATCAATTGTGACTGTGTGATTTTTTTAGGATTTATATGAAAATGGAAGTTGATCACGAACACTTGGGAATATTAGTGATATTGGTGATATACACAAAACAAATGATTGGTTCTTGGGAAATTTTCTGTAGACGTTTGTTGTATATGGATTAGTTTCTTTGGTATGGGGAATTTTGTTTTAGAGGTTCATTGAATTGGGATAGATTCTTTGTTATTGTAAATTTTTAGACTTGGGATCTGGTTCTTTTCCTTTTTGGATATGATTATTGATGGTGTAATTGTGAAGGAAGGAGAACATAGAGAAGAGATAGTACAAGGGACTGAACAAGTATTATTTTGGTAATCTGAGGTAGTTTTGTGGTACTCTTCGTGATATGCAAGATGTTGAAGATTTGGTAGTGTTTACTTGTAGGACAATTCATTTCTGTGTATATATAAAAATCTTGGCAGAGTCCAGGTTAGGTTATGTTTGAGGTTAAGGAATTAGAAATCAGAATAGACTATTGGGCTTTGAGCTTTTTGTTTGAAAAAGGGATAAAGAATATACCTCATGTGTGACGAAGAGTTGAGGTAGTGTCATCTCTGGTCCATTCAGTATGGGTGTAATTAATTATTCATGTGGGTGATTTCGAGAAATTTGGTGATTTGATGTGTTAGATACACGAGCTTTCTGTTTTTACTCCATATATCAGTTAGGGGTTTGGGGTTAGCTGCGGACTAGAAAGTTTATCTGGTTTTGGGGAGTGTTAAATATTTGCGATAAGGATAAGTGGAAAACAAGGTTGATCATTCTAACTTGGGAATGTTAAATAGTATCTTTAAGCTTTGAGTCTCTGTTGATGACACTTGTGAAAAGAAGTGAACATGGTTGAAGGACTTGATGTTAAAATAAGGTCTTTGGTATGTTAGACCCAGAAAGATGAGGTATTGAGGATACATAATTGAAAGTTGTGCTGCTGAAGTTGTGAAACGATTTGGGACATTAGGTTTGATAAATAATGGTGTTATTTCAAAGGGAGCTGGATAGGGAAACCAGGGCTCAAAGGGCATCTGTCTATCTGATTCAAAGAATGTTTATGAAGATTTTCTGTTTTGGGGATATGGTTTTAGTTCATATAGTAAAACTAGAGTTTAAAGTTTCTTCTTGCGAGGATTTTCCTAAATTGGTGGATGTGTTCTAATATAGATATTGCAGAAATTCTGTTTTGACATGTAAGTTGTGGCCTTTGGGCATATATAGAGGTACAATGGTGTAACAAACTTTTGGGATGTTATTGGATTGTAGGCTAAACATTGGGGTTTGTGATTAGAATCTAGACCACTGGATTTGATGGTGAAAGAATGGGCCTTAGGATCGGCTTCAAGAATTATTTAGAATATGGAATTAGGGAAGGCTTGTGCATTGAGGTATGGTTTCAGTTCATATACAAAGGGCAGCGTACAGACGATTTGTGTTTGAATCTTTTGGTAGTTTTGCTTTTGAG